>AWWV01012452.1:0-21234 GCA_001974805.1 Corchorus capsularis
TAAACTTACAGCACCTTGTGTACAGGTAAATTACTTAGTCGAAGGAAGAGGAAGCAATTGTATCCAGTATGGATATGGGTTTTCTTGGAGGGAAGACCATTAAGGTATGTGTATGTACTTATGGTGTGTTTTTTTTCCTTCTTGAACCATAGTTGATGCTAATTTTTTTCTCCTTTACAGTATGTTTGGTGGAATCAACTTATTGGTAAAATACCACCTGATCGGGCTTCTACAAAGTTTAGAATACTTATAACTTGTAAGTCATTACTGAGCTAGGTAATTAGGTTCTGCAAAATAAATTTGCACACATTCATTGAGGTCGGTTGGAGATTAATGTTCAGGTCTATTACCGTCAATCACTTATCAAGGCATATTTCAGGCTGCTTTGGGAACATTATTACACCGAGACTTATGTATGTTTCTTTGCCTTCTCAGTAATAGGTATTATCTCCTTGTTATTTATTATTATTATTTTTTTATCTTTATGTGGATATTTGATTAGATTTCATTTTGTTAACCTCTTCTGATAAGTGATCTGCTGTGTTCAGGAGGATTGAAAACATCCTGTTTTGTAGACATGTTCCCCTTGAACTTGTTAGCTGGTTAGCATGGAGGATCTGCAACTGAACTAGGTAAGAGCTGTATACTGCTTCATGGCTTAACTAGAGCTAAATTTTGCTGATCTCTGCTTATAGATATGGCATCTCATCTCACTTGTGCTGTAAGACTCTTTTGGTTATTTTTGGAAGCTATGTTTAGATTTGAAATTCTTTTGATTGTTGTAACCACAGATGTCTGCAGATATTGCATCCTGTCTCTTTATGCACTGTTAGTCCTGCATTTTCTCTGATGCATTTAACTTCGTTCAGAACTAGAACATGGTATCTTACAGAATTTGAATTTAGTGCAGGTTAAAGCATTATTGAACTGTAAATACTTTTAAGAAAAATGGATTATTGTTACCACAATAATTTTTATTGACAACCTTTGAATTTCTTATATTCTCAAATTTTAGTAAGACGTGCTTTAGCCAAACAGTTTCTCTGATATTCTTGGATTTCACGTTTAACACATTTTTATATACTAAATTGTGTTTTGGAGATGCATTCTGATGCTCTGAAGCACTATACATGTGTGAATGATTGATTTTTGCATCTCTAGCAAAATTTATCCAGGAAGAAAGTATTTTGGGTTTCTGATTCTTTTTAGCTTCAATTATTTCCTTATCGAATATTTCCGGGCTAGATAATTAACGAGATTCCCATTCATATTATATTGGTTATTGAGATGGTATGCTTGAATTTGGTTCCCTGGTTCTATGAATCAACTTATTTCATTTCATTTTATTTTCATTGCAGGGATTGGTAACTCTAATCATAAGCATTATTCCAAAACAGTGAGAATTCGGAGCATTTGATAATGATGGAGAGGGTGTTAAGTGCCAACGTCTCAACTTTTACTATCTGGAGTGTCCAAATCCTCCCCAAACCCGTCTTCAAATCAGAATGGCACAACCACCTAATACTTTTTTTTTTGTTAAAACTTTCTTTCTTTTTTTGCTCTTTTTGCTTTCCTTGGTGATGCTGGGTTGTTTGTGATTTTTCTTTTCGTGGATTGTGTTGATTGTTGCCTTGTTGGTATGAATTGTGTTGCTGTAGCATATATTTGCTTTTGTTGATGATTTTCTTATTCTGCAACTGGTGGTTTTTTCATAATGTTTCTGCTCCTTGTCAGTTGCATATTTCTCTTCGAGCTATGCTTCGCCCGTCTCCATCCAGATCCCAGCATCACGATTTCATTTCTGTCTAAATTGCAGAGTAAATGGGCTTCTTGCTGCTATATATTTGCCTGTTGATTTTTTCCTTCTGCTTTTGATGGTTGGGTGATTATGTTTCTTCTCCTTTGCAGTCATTTCTCTATTGGAGCCAAGCTTCAGAGTTGGTGCCTTGGTTACTCTTTAAAGCTTATTTGATGAAGGTGGGAAATGCGAATTAATATTATTGTAATTTCTTATTATTTTAAATCCGAAATCAAAAACTTTTGGACCGTAAATTATACGTTGTTACAATATGAGTCATTATACATTGTTTGAACTAGTCATATTTCTTTTGTGTTTTCACATGTCCATGTAGCAAGAAGGAAGCTTTTCACTACTTCCACGCAAGGAAAGAATGGTGCAGAAGGCTCGAGACAGAAGTTGCTACTTCAAACGTGGATAGACGGGTTAGTAAGTAATCACTATTCTTGAATTTTAGCCTCTGCAACCGTGCGGAAAAGTTGCCTGCCTATATGCGTTGTTTTTAAAAGTTCTCTTACGTTTTTTTATCAATTGAGTTAATGTGCTTTCTGATCTATTTATTGCTCTTGGTCCCTTGTATTACTCCTCAGGTCATTATTTAATATATACTCCGTCATTTCAATGCCTTATGTGACTTTAAATTATATTTGTACACTTTTTTAAATTCATGTTCAACTATTCTTGGAGTAGTTATATGGTATGTTCTAGCTCATTATATAATATTTTGATCTGTCTTATATATTTTATAAATTCTGCATATTGTTAGTGTTTCGGCATGTCCATATGACCATGGGAGTACGTGGAAGCCTCGCAATGGGAGCTGTCAAATCAAACGGGGGATAGTAGGGTTGTCCCAAGGGCGCATTGGGATGTGAATCATTTCTAGGTTTATCATCTCATATAGTATATTTTTGATGTTTATAGCTACATCATGTTTATAGCTACATCATATAAATTTAGGTTCAACAATACATCATGTAGACTTAAATTTAGTGTCATATCATATACATCATTTAGACTTAGACTTAGCGTCACATCATATAGACTTAGATCCAGCGCCACATCACATGCATCATATAGATTTAGGTCCAGCGCCACATCATATATATTATATAGACTTAGATCCAATACATCATATAGCCTTAGGTCCAGCGCCACATCATATACATCATATAAACTTAGGTCCAGCGCCACATCATATGCATCATATAGACTTAGGTCCAGCGCCTGCATCATATAGATTTAGGTCCAGCGCCACATCATATATATCATATAGACTTAGGTCCAGCGCCACATCATATAGACTTAGGTCCAGCGCCACATCATATGCATCATATAGTACTTTGGTCCAGCGCCACATCATATACATCCTATAGACTTAGGTCCAGCGCCACATCATATAGACTTAGGTCCAGCGCCACATCATATACATCATATAGACTTAGGTCCAGCGCCACATCATATACATCATATAGACTTAGGTCCAGCGCCACATCATATAGTCTTAGGTCCAACGCCACATCATATACATCATACAGCGCCACATCATATATACTTAGGTCCAGCGCCACATCATATAGACTTAGGTCTAGCGCCACATCATATGCATCATATAGACTTAGGTCCAGCGTCACATCATATGCATCATATAGTTTTAGGTCCAGCGCCACATCATATACATCATATGCATCATATAGACTTAGGTCCAGCGCCACATCATATGCATCATATAGTTTTATGTCCAGCGCCACATCATATAGTTCTAGGTCCAACGCCACATCATATGCATCATATAGTTTTAGGTCCAGCGCCACATCATATAGACTTAGGTCCAGCGCCACATCATATGCATCATATAGACTTAGGTCCAGCGCCACATCATATAGTCTTAGGTACAGGGCCACATCATATACATCATATAGTTTTAGGTCCAGCGCCACATCATATAGACTTAGGTCCAGCGTCACATCATATACATCATATAGATTTAGGTCCAGCGCCACATCATATACATCATATAGACTTAGGTCCAGCGCCACATTATATACATCATATAGTTTTAGGTCCAGCGCCACATCATATAGACTTAGGTTCAGCGCCACATCATATGCATCATATAGACTTGGGTCCAGCGCCACATCATATAGACTTAGGTCCACATCATATAGACTTATGTCCAGCACTACATCATATACATCATATAGGCTTAGGTCCAGCGTCACATTATATGCATCATATAGATTTAGGTCCAGCGCCACATCATATACATCATATAGACTTAGGTCCAGCGCCACATCATATAGTCTTAGGTCCAGCACCACATCATATGCATCATATAGACTTAGGTCCAGCGCCATATCATATAGACTTAGGTCCAGCGCCACATCATATAGTCTTAGTTCCAGCGCCATATCATATACATCATATAGACTTAGGTTCAGCGCCACATCATATACATCATATAGACTTAGGCTTAGCGCCACATCATATAGTCTTAGATCCAGTCCCACATCATATAGTCTTAGGTCCAGCGCCACATCATATACATCATATTGACATAGACCCAGCACCACATCATATAGGTTTATGCATGGGACAACCCTATTTGTACTACTGAACCTATCTGACTCCTCACTTTGACAAGGAAAGAATTTTATGTCGGTAAGTAATAATTCTTGAAATTTCAATCTTTTTATTTGATGTGAAATTGCTTGCTTGTGAAATATAGCTTGTGAATGAAATTAGTTATCATGCAATATTTTGTTTAAGATGAAATGTATAACTCTATAATCCTCTATTTTTGTATTCGGCATGTTCATCCATGTATAATAAATGTCGTTTGCTATTGATGTTTGAATGTTGATATATTTGTATGTTTGCTATTGATGTTTGAATGTTCATATATTTGTGTATTTTGAATTGCTCGTAGTGGTTTGCTTGTTTAGATTGTAAATGATTGTTATTTCATGGTAATTTTATGTAAATTATAGTTGATCAATATTTGTGTGTATTCTTTATTTTTATTAGTGGATGTGATGTATTGAGACTTATTTATAATTCTAGTTCTAAATTTATTATTATATCTGAAAGCCAATTTTGTAAATAAATGTATTTACACATCGCTACTACTGTACTGTAGTGAGAATGTTACCTTGTAAAGAAAAGACATATCTAATGTTTTATTCCTTTTGGTGGTGTGTGTGATTTATTAGATTTTTTTTTCATTGTTATTAGTATATACAGTATACCCTCCATAAATTAGTACTCGATAAATTAATAATTTCTCTGAAATAATATTTTACTCCAGTACTAACTTGAGCTAGTTATAAATAGTAATTATGATAAAATATTATTATGATACTAATTTTTATAAAAACCCTTATATATATAGTCCCATCAATAATTATCTAAAATTTACATATATAATTAACAATTTATTAAAATATGAATATATTGTTTTTTTGTTTTTTCATAAATTATAAACCTAATTGGATTAAGCATTGTTTATAGATATAGTAGTTTCCTTATCATTATTAGATGTTGACTATGTATCTAATTCTAGTATAAGCCTTCATTTAGGGCCTGAAAAGCCTGACTTAGTGAGATGTCGCAAGTTTTAGTTTTTATTGCTTCGTTATTTTGACTCGTTTGGATCGTTTTTGGGCTTTTGTTATTTTTCGTTATTCTTTTTACACTATTTAAAGGTTGCAAACTCTGAATTTGAGGGGAATCAATCAATTATACAATTTTATTAAATTTTTGAGTTTCTGGATTGAACATGTTTCCGATGCGTCAATATATATATAAGGTCTTATCGTCGACCCGCTTAAAGAAAAATAAAGTTATATACCAAATTAAACCGGCAACATTGCGAGGTTTACATTAAGTCAAATGATAGATTTAAAAAACCGGATTGGACCGATTGAATCAAGTACTGGAGGTCTATCTGGTCCAGAGCACATGTCCCTTTTCGGTTATTCAACACCTGACATTGACCTGTTCAACTTGGAGTGGCAGCTTTATATACTTCGTTTAATGGGTTGAATGTATTTATCAACTCAAGGAACTATAATGTTTGGTTGAAACGAGATCGCAAACACCCACCAGAATTTGATCTTTAATAATGTTTGAGTTTACATACCAGAGCCACTATTATTTATATTCTATGCGTTTTAGTTAGATTTGGAGGAAGAGGTAAGAGGACGGCACTTAGGCAGTTAACGGTGTGAACCCTGAAATGTTGTGTTTTGGTGAGAAAAATAAAAGGGGATAACGTGGATATATTTGAACCCTTGATTCGGGCCCACAAGATCAGTGAATCTCTCCACTGAAATTTCGCAGTGGAACTGGAGAGCGTCCTATCTTTTTTTTCGGCCAAAGCTAGGGTTGACTCTTTGTTTTTATCCATCGTCTTTTCCCCTGTTCTATTAATTGATTGCGTTGTGAGCTAAGAAAAGCAACAATAAACCAGTCTTAATGGATAAAGGGGTGAGTCTTCAATCAAAGTTCGCAGCTTTTCATATTTCTTCCAACAAATTCAAGAAGAAAATAGGTAAGTTTCTGAACATCATCAACAAAAATAAAAGAAACAAATACAAGAAACTTGATAAAACCCTTTGCCATCCGCATATAGAAGAAAAAGAAGAAGAAGAGAATTACTGGTCAACCCTAGAAGATCTTGAGACATTGAATAATTATGAAATCGATAATAATTATGTCTGTGAAATCTGCGTTGAGTCAAGGCCCCTAGATAACTCTTTTGGCGTCAAAGGTTGCTCCCACTTTTACTGCATTGATTGCACTGTCAAGTACATCAGATCCAAACTTGATAAAAACAAAACCCACATCACTTGTCCAGAATCAAACTGTCAAGGGCTTTTGGACCCTGACTTCTGCCGAGAAATCCTCCCAGCAGAATTGTTTGAAAGATGGGGAAATGCCCTTTGTGAATCTGCAGTTAATGAAATCGATGATGATTTTTTTGCTACATATGAAATTGATGATGATTATGTGTGTGGAATCTGCGTTGAGTCAAGGCCCCTGGATGACTCTTTTGGCGTCAAAGGTTGCTCGCTCCCATTTTTACTGCATCGATTGCACTGTCAAGTACATCACATCCAAATTTGAAAATAACGAAACCCGCATCACTTGTCCAGAAGCAAACTGTCAAGGGCTTTTGTACCCTCACTTCTGCCAAGAAATCCTCCCCCAAGAGTTGTTTAAAAGATGGGGAATAGCCCTTTGTGAATCTGCAGTTAATGGGTCTGAGAAATTTTACTGTCCCTATTCAGATTGCTCCACATTGTTGATTAACGATCCTCTTGAGGTTCTTACGGAATTGCCTTGCCCTGCCTGCAAGAGACACTTTTGCGTGCAGTGCAAGGTAGCTTGGCATTCAGGTTTGGATTGCAGAGAGTTTCAGAAGCTGAACAAGCTCGGCAAAGATGCTATGTTGTTTGATCTGGCTAAGAAGAAGAAATGGATGCAGTGCCCTAAATGCAAAATTCATGTTGAAAAATTAACCGGTTGCAATTATATCAAATGCAGGCTAGTAAATTTCTGGTTCATCTTTTTAGTTAATTATTTCCAAGTAATCACACTATCTGTGGAAATTCTTGTTGAGTTTTATTCAACGTTTCTATTGCTCTGTATATCAATTCACATGAATCATCAAAGTTTGATTGGTGAAGTAATTAAAATTGTTAATTATTGCTTTGCAATTGTCTAATTTGTAAATTGTAGGAGTGTTTCAATCAATCTAGAAACCAAATACTTGCAATGTTATACCTAGTGTTATACCATGAATCTCTTACTCTTGCCATTACATCAAAGTTATATGAGGTTTCTTATTGGCTACTACTTTGAGATTACTGCAATATTCACTCAAAATTCTTCCTTGAATGATTTGCAGGTGTGGATATGCATTCTGTTACTATTGTGGAACACCTTCAACCGGTACTAGTCATCGTTGCTCAAAGTGTAATCACTAATCAGTAGTTCTTGACCAAAAATTGCAGTGTTTCTGCCTTAGAAGTTATTCTAATTCTTCTGTTGGGTTTTAATTTGCTTTGATGTAAAGGGTTTGAAAGTAATTATCATAGTGTTAAGGAAGTAGCATTAACAATTGTAGGACATTTGCTGGTATGGCAATGGCATGCCTATATCAGTCGAGAGAAACAGATTTCTTTAGTTTTCTAAAGTTCTGAATTTAGCAGTAACTAATCAAATTTCTGAATTTCAATTGTTTCATTATATTTGTCATTGAGGTTTTGAAGGGAAATAGGGAATGTTAATTCATAAGGTTTGAACTTTCAAGTTAGAATATTTAGTAATGTTTAACTTGAAATATCTTTGTCTTGGGAAGCGAATTAAAATCAGACAGAGCTAAGAGAAATATGCAAGGGAAATTAGAAAGCTGCCTTTTCTGTTTATTTGTATATGATGTCAAGCTGAAAAGTGAAAACACTGTAAAAAACTCTGTTCATTATAGCTTTCGTTGATTGATTCCTAGTGTTTACTATAGATAACAGAGTAGTCATACAAATATTTTAGTCTTTCACGGGATCCTCTTGACTAGGTCTTATTATGGTTATGAAATATTCGTTACCCTTTTCTTAGAAATTACTAATTAGAAATTTAATAGAACTTACAAAGATGTGTATTGGTTGGTTTTTTTCCTCTTTTATAAGAGAAAACCGTCATTATGAGTGTTTTTCCTCTTTGACCAAAGATTTATTGTAATTCAATCATTAAACATATAGCGAATATAGTTACTGAAATCAAAAGCCTATGCTTAGATTCATCAAAAAAAAAAAGTTAGTTGAAATTAAAAGCCTATGTTTTTTTTTTTAAAATATGATGGAAAAAAAAGCAAAAAATTACATCAAATGACCCTTGGCCAAACTAAACCCATAGCATCAGTTTTTAAAATCAAAAGCCTATGCTTAGATTCATATAAAAAAAAAAAAAAGAAGAAGCCTATGCTTAAAATTAACTATTTCTGAGTTAAAATCAAAAGCCTATGCTTAGATTCATATAAAAAAAAAAAAGCCTATGCTTAGAATTAACTATTTCTACACTGATTTTCCTCTTGTTCTATGGTTATGTGAACACATTTGAACTTCTCAAACAAGGGTTCGAATCCCAATGGAAAATCATCATACTACCATGACCTTTACTAAATCTCTCTCTTTTTTAAGAAAAATTGGTTTAATATAAGATATCCTTACGATCTCAAAATGAACAATCTGGTAACCAAGCTTTTTTTCTGATAATTTGACCCAAAATTTTGGTTTTTAAACAATTTGACCCTTGAATTTTGGACAATTTGACATAAATTAGACAAAATTTGGTTACATAATAACAGTGCATTGGCTTGGCATTGATATGTCATATATGACACTAGTGTTGGCATGAAGTTTTATATGTGATAAAATTTCGTCCATCTTAAACGAAATCGTTAAAAATCAAAGTTCTAGTTCAACTTATTACAAATAAAAGTCAAGAGATTGAATCTTAGTTTTGTGATGGTTCGATAATCAAATTGTACATTTAGCGATGATCATTAATATGAAAGATTTGAAACCAAAATAGCACGTCATCTATAAATCCTACTACTAATCTTTTCAAAAAAAAACAAAAAAATCCCACTACTAATGATATATTGTGCCACATCAAGACATCCTCTATAATCTAGGCATAAATTTAGATATGAGTATAGCCCAAGTTATAAACAACATACTCTAAAATTTAGTGACAAATTTAGCTATGAGTATAGCCCAAGTTATAAGAAAGTAGGATTAATATATATAGTTCTAAAATTTAGCATATTATTAAGGTATGATTTTAGTAATTGTTACATACTAATCTCTTTTTTTTTTTTGGTGAAAACATACTAATCTCTTTACGTTCGTACGTCTCCCCCTATTGAATAATTTCTCCCCTTTAGGAGTTAAATAGTATACATATATTTTATTGGCAATAAAATAGTATACATATATTTACTTTAGAGATACTTTCCTAGTACAATTAGAAGAGTAGCGAGTAGCGAACAAGGTACTGATAAGTGATAAGTACAAAAAAGAGGTCCAAAGGCCAAGCCCAAGCGTAAGGCGTAAGGCGTAAGGCGTAAGGCGTAAGGACTATGACTGTCATTGAAATGACGACTAATGGGTTTCCACTTTCCATAAGTAACAAAATTATAAATGAGTTTATAATTTTATTTCAATTCTCATTCAATTTAGAGAGGTAATCCAAGAGTTTGATATGAATTCTAAAACCCCAATAGGCAGATACGAATAAAATCCCTAATCCTCCCCACTGAAAAGTGAAAACAGGGTTCACAACCCATCCATTTCTTTCATGATGGCCGTTACTTCCATTGATCAAGAAACATCCGGATTGAAGAATCCGAAAATGGAGAAACCCAATTTCCCTCGACAGGTTGAGATCGTTGATCTTGAAAGCGACGGTTTTGATTTTTTTCCAGACAAAGGCGGCACCACCAAGGGAAACGCAATCTCAGTTGAAGACTACATTGAACAAAGGGACATCGAACTTGCCATCAAGGCTTCCATCAACACCGCAACCTCCGACAACAACAACTACATAGATCTCGACAGCTATGATGATGACTTGATCCTGCTTACTTTCGAGCCCCCAAATACCCATTTTGGGAAGAAGCGTGAAAATGGAGTGAAACCCTTCAGCGATCACTCTGTAACTGAACCTGGAGAGTCCTCAAACTCGAAAGCTAGCAAAGACCCACATTTTATTTGTGATTTTTGCGTTGAACCAAAGGAAGAAAACGAGTCCTTTAGCATCAAAGGTTGCTCTCACTTTTACTGTACGGACTGCATGATCAAGTATGTAGCTTCTAAATTGCAAGATAAGATTTCATCCATAACTTGCCCCGTTCCTAACTGTAAGGGTACATTAGAACCTGAATACTGTCGTAATTTACTTCCAAGAGAAGTTTTTGAGAGGTGGGGAGATGCTTTATGCGAGGCAATGATTTTAGGGTCTGAAAGATTTTATTGTCCTTATAAAGATTGTTCCATGGTTCTGATTGATGATGGAGGACAGGCTGTGAAGGAATCGGAGTGTCCTAATTGCAGGAGACTGTTTTCTGCACAGTGTAAAGTTCCTTGGCATCCTGACATTGATTGTAAGGAATTTCAGAGGTTGCATAAAGATGAAAGAGAGAGGGAAGATATTATGTTGATGAAGCTTGCTAAGGACAAGAAGTGGGCTAGGTGCCCAAGGTGTAGATTCGTTGTTGAGAGAACTGCGGGTTGTAGGTACATAATGTGCAGGTTAGTGTCATTTCTCTGTTTCCCCTGCATTTGGTTCCTCAAAATGGATTTAATCTATCAGCATATGTCATTGTCTCAATTCTGTTTGATTGCTACATTTTGAAATGGGGAATTTTGATGGCATTTATCTGTTAACTGTATCTGAGTTTGACTTTGATACGCTTGAACTAATTTGTAACTTTATTTCTGGCCAAAAAAAAATTTGGAACTTGATTGAAGATCTGGTTTTGTAACTCTGCATTGACAAATAAGAGCTCTATAACCACTTATTTTGGCAATTTGACATATATAGAATAAGGTCAGTGACATTCTTGTTTTGCTACCAATCAGCTTTTGATCTACTTATCTTGCCAGCTACTACCTTGAGCTTGGAAGCTTTCCATACTCAAAGCTTTAAATTACAACCAAGTGAAAATTGGATGGAAGACATTTTAATTATGGTGAATGATTATCTTATCAGCCTTTAGTCCAATTCCTTGGAGAGATAGTCACAAATCAGTGCTAACTGTTCTGCCTTTTTCTTTGTTTGAATTCCATTTAATGTTGATTTATGAAGCCATACCTTCATTAGTTGCCTGTGCTAAGAATGAACCTACTGACCAACGTCTCCTTGTGTATCTGGTAACAGGTGTGGCACAGCTTTTTGCTACGACTGTGGATCAACCCGAGTGAATGCTCATCATTATTGCCTTGCTTGCAAACGTTAATATTCCTCAGGTGCAAGATGGTCTTGTACATCTTTCTAACAATGATTTTCATTTCTTAATTATTATATTAGGAAAGATGGATTTTGTCTTTGAAAGTACTTTGAATATTAGAAGAAGAGTGGACACCATGATTTTAGAAGAAATTATGGTATGTTCATTTTAGTTTATATTCAATTACTGATTGAAGTTTGGTCAATGACATAATTACATTCAGAATCCTAGTAGAATGGTTTAACTTTTTATTGCCATTAGTAGTCCAAGAATCTAGAATCCAATTTGATATGATGTGACTAAGATTGTAAGATTTCTTATTAGTTCTGACACCGTTTCATCTAGGAGCCAAAGAAAGAAGGGATTCTGTAGTTTTGATTAAGCCTGTAAACTTAACTAGTATTGCAGAGTTATAAACTCATGACATAAATGCATGAAACAGTACTATTGCCTTTTTAGGAACTTTGCTTTGTCTTCAAAGATTGATATTTAGATGTATGAAGGAATAATATGTCAAATTTCAGTTAGTCAGGAAGAAAAACGGAGAATGTAGTTTGTTTTCCAGCCATGTTTAATCAGTCAGGGCATTGGAACTTCATGTAAGCTGTGACAGAGTTTATCCCTAAGTGCCAAAGAAGGAAGGAATTGCAAAAATTTGCTTAACCTGGTTTCTGGTTTTATGTTTCTAAGTCATTAATCTGACATGGCTACTAGGATATGAAGTTGGGTGCAACTGAAAGCCAAAAATAGGGTTCTATAATAATGAATCATGATGGAAACATAGCAAAAATTGTCATATTATTGCCCTTTTGGGCCTTTGCTTTCTCATTAAAACTTGACAGATTAATCCGTTTGCATTTTCGGACCGGATTAAGTATATTAATGTAGGGTTTAATTATTCATCTAAACTTGACTAAGTTAGGAGATTACTTGCTTGAAGTTCCATGGAAGAACAGGTGGAACGGAATCAAACAGGACATTGAGCCTGTTGAAAACTTTCCATTCCGATAGAAATTAAAGTATAACACAAATTGTTGAATTTAGTATCATACAAGTCTGGCAATGATGCCCCCCCAAAACTGTTCATCATGATGCCTTTCCCACATATATTCCACATTCAAAATGAAGCAGACAGATGCCTGAAACAGACTAAACCTAAAATTCTACAAATAGAATATCTATAATAACTATGTATAAATACATTGGATGATTAATCCTAAACCCCTTTTTCTGGCATTCTTACAAAGCATCTGCTTTGGCTCCAACTGATTTTCATTATATTTTGTCGTGATACGCTTGTAACACGGCTTTTATTGATGATGTTAACAACACATGAAAAATAGAAAAGAGATTAATAATTGATTCAAAGATAGCTAAGATGAAATGATGTGCCTCCTAAGCTTTAGCCTTAAGCAGCAATCAACCACTTTCAACTGTTGTTTTCGTACACACAAAATTGAATTCCCAATTTCAGAAAAATTTCGATTTATTAACCCTTTTGTTGTGGTATTTTTCTACTAAATTTGACAAAAAAAAAACCTTTCAAGAAACCAATTAAGCCCAGCTTAAATAATTAATCGTATTTATTTAGAATAAAATTAGGCAGCCACTAATTTCCGAAGAAGTTAACCTCCCCACCTTTTTCGGGATAAATGGAAACTTCTCTTGAACAAAATGACGAAAATGTACTTTTATGATTACAATTAGTCCAATGAGGTAGCTTCTTCCAAGGCTAATTTCGTAAAATGAATAGCTGGCAACATAAGCTGTTGTGAGTTGTGACGGCATATGTTAAAAAGCGGAATGGAACGTTTACCGTATTTAAAGAAAGAGAAAAAAGGAAAATAATAAAAAGAGAGCGAAAAAAGGTAACGGAACGGAGGAGGAGAATATTGGTGACGTGGACGAATCATAACCGTACACGATACCAGAATAACTAAAAGCCAATAATAAGATACTCGACCGAGAGAATTATAAGAGAGAGAAAAAAATAAAAACAAAAGGGAGCGGTTTCTACGTCAAAAAAGCTAAACTTCTTTTCTTCTCTTGTACTAGTACAGCTGCAAGACTCTTTTTGGATGCTGAGAGAAGATTTAAAAAAAGATTTATAGTTTCTTCATATAACTGCTGACTGCTGCTGAAACTCATTTCATTTCGTTGTAAGTCTTTTCTTCTGATTTCTTTGTGTGTGAATTGTGAGTATATATAATTTACAGTTGTTTACCAGGGTTTTGCTGTGAAACCCAGTTTGCATGTTGGACTTGAATGTCTGAAAATGGTTTAATGTAAAGCTTAGATTATCATTTATGGAGATTGGAGAGCTGTTTTTGACTGTGTGTATGAATTTTTTGTGTGAAAAATGAGTGTAATTAATTTGTCTTTTATACTAGGAGGTAATTGGTAAGCCTGATCAGCTATGAGATGCAGCCGAATTTGATTATCTTTATTGAGGTTTATGATTGTTGGCTTAGAGTTGTTTGTTATAACTTGTTCTTGGTGTTTTCTTTTTTACCTTCTGAAAAATACTGATATTTTTATGTAAAAAGAAACAAAAATGATGGTGAAATTAAGGTATAATTAATAATGAACTGTTGCAACATTTCCTTTTTGATGTTTTAGTTTAATTATTGATGAAAATGGGTTATCATGTAATTCATGGTCCCATAAAGCAAACGATGGAAACATCTAAATCCATGTATTTACTTTAAACTCAGACTAGCTAGCTACTTGACTTTGCGTCTCAAAATTTCCTTTAAAGAAAGGTACGTATGGTTATAGGCCACTAGCTAGTATTGATTTGTTCTTAATTGATGAATGTTTTTGCATTTCTTTTCCTTCTGGGGAATATTTTAGATATAGCTTTAATTCCTATATATAATATTGTAATCAATTATCATGATTATACTTCAAAAACTTTGGTTGTGGTAAAACCAGTTTGAACATTTTCCAAAAGGATCCTTAAACAGTCCAATTCATCAAACTCATTACTTAATGCTCTATCTCATTAAACTCTCTTCTCCAGGCCAAACTCTGATAAAAAGCAAATTAAGCTTAAAGATCTGGGAATCTTGAGGATTTTGCAGTTGAGAGTCTGAGCTTGTAATAATCTCTCAGCTAATGGATGACTATCTTGACCAGTATTTCTCATCCTCATCATGGTCCGATATGAATGTTAAGGAAAGATCATCTTGGGTTCATAGTGAACCTGATCACCCAGATACATTACTGTCTGGTTTACTAGGAGTCATGTATAATAACCAAGATGATAATAATAAGAATAGTTCACCTGTAAGAATGCTGGGTTCGAACCACGCCATTGGGTCCTTACCTGCACAAGATATTAGTCCATCTCTAGCTCCTAGCGCAGAGTCAGGTTGTGGTGTTGACCATGGTAATTTGCTTCCTGGCGATCAAGGTGATCATGGTCAAATTTGCAGTGGCAACTCTTCAAAAGAGATGATGATTGATGAAAACTTGGGATTTGGAAACATGGGACTGAAATTTCATTCCTCTGCCTCACTGAGCTGTTCTCATGAAAAGGATCTTTCAGTTGTTGGTGATATGATCCCGTCTTTGCCGTTTAATGGTGAAACTTCTGAGTTTCGAAGATCTCTTACAGCTACAGGCTTGGAAACTCTTTCTCCTATTTCACAATCATGGGATCCACAAACTTATGATGGAGTTTCTTCCTTTCCTTCTTTGGTGGGACAAACAAGAATTCAACGCTCTTGTCTTCCAGGAGAAAATGGAACTTTAGATAATGAGAAGAGTATTAATAACAGATTTGTTGAGATTGATAAGATTTTCCGACCTGAGAACTTATCTGTATCAATTAATGCAAAGGTAATAATTACTTTTCTTATGTCTACTTTGTTCTATAATCTTCATGACATTGCTTGGATTGGAGTTTAATGTTTGAATTCTCATTTGTTGCATTTGTAATGTACTATCAGGGAAAACAAGATGCTCTTTACTCTTCCTTCCCTTCTGAGCCCCAGATAACAAAGACTATGATTGGCTTACCGTCTCTGCTGCAGGTACAATACAATACAATAGTCTCAATTTTCCTCTGGATTTGTTTCATAGTCTGTAATTGTAACTGCTAGAGATCAAGCTTACTGGTTTTTGATTCAGGGTCCATCAGCTACTGCAAACAATGGGTTCAATAATGGAATTGGGAAGCCTAGGGTAAGAGCACGTCGAGGTCAGGCTACCGATCCACACAGCATAGCCGAGAGGGTCAGTTGTGATAGTATTTCTTAATTGGTTATCTTGAGTTCATATTCTTGTGTTGTTTTTGAGACTAGAGCTTGTTCAATTATATTTGCTCAATTGCAGCTTCGGCGAGAGAAGATTGCTGAAAGGATGAAGAATCTGCAAGAGCTTGTACCTAATTCCAATAAGGTATGATCTTTTCTTTTGTGAGTCAAGCTATGTCATTAAATCCAAATTTGAGTACATTGGTTTTGATTTTAATTAAAATTTCCCCGGTTGCTTTACGGTCAATATTCTGGAGTTCCATTATTTCTATAGGATGCACACTGAATTGCAGATAGATTAATATTGCTGACGATTAATTACTCTTTGGTGAAATTTGCAGACCGACAAGGCATCTATGCTTGATGAAATCATAGAGTATGTCAAATTTCTTCAACTCCAAGTCAAGGTAAAGACTAAGCCTTTCTTAGTATCACACATCCAAGTTTCCCAAGTTGAGCTGAATTTATCCCCTGATTCTATTTGACCTCAACAAGTTGACCATAAACTTGGTGCTCTGGAAATTAATTGCAGGTACTAAGCATGAGCAGGCTGGGGGCTGCCGGAGCAGTTGTTCCTCTCATCACTGATATTCAAGCTGAGGTGTTGAATTCTTGCTTCTTTAATTTCGACTAAAGTCCCTTTTTGCCACATAAACTTGTCTAAATTTGACCTTTTGCCTCATAAACTTGCAATATGAGGACATCAGACATGTTAGTCCCTCTCAAATGGTATTGCTGACGTGGCAAGGCCACATCACACCAAGGCGCTGATATGGCAATGCCACGTCAGCAATATTGTTTGAGAGGGACTAAAATGGCTTCAAATTGCAAGTTCAAGGGGCAAAATGTCCAAAATTAAAGTTTATGGGGCAATACGTCAAAATCATACAAGTTCAGGGGGTAAAAGGGCATTAAGTCCTTTAATTTCTGAAAAACAAATTAATGTTTTATCATCTTCTAGAAAGTCATATAGATGATCATTCATAAAGTAACAAGAGTTTTGCAAAATTCTGTTATTTTAGGGATCTAATGGGCTATCACTTTCACCCTTGGCGGGTCAAGGAGTTGATTTTTCACCATCTCCTGATCAAGTTGTTTTCGAACAAGAAGTAGTGAAGCTCATGGAATCCAATGTGAAACTTGCCATGCAATATCTGCAAAGTAAAGGACTCTGCCTTATGCCTATTGCACTTGCTGCTGCCATATCAAGTGGAAAGGCGTCTTCTTCATCTTCGTCATCATCAGGTCAAGCTTCAGAAGAGAGGAAGAAATTTGGCTACAACAACAGTCTTGTCAACAATGATAGTGTTATTGTTTGCAACAGCCGCAGCAGCCACTGCAGCAGCAGCAGTAGCAGCAATGGCAGCTTGCCTGGAGTGGGGATTCATCACATTCCCTCTGATGGTAATTTTATGATTGGAAAGCTCAGCGGGAGTCTTATGGCAAAGGCTTGCAATGGCACCTTCAAACAAGAAGAAGTGAACGCTCTATGCACCGCAAAATGACTAAACCCTGAAAACCTTATCAGACTTGAATACTTGAAAAAGTGAACTTCTGATTAGCCAAGTATCAGTATTATTTTGTAATTGTTGAATTTTTATCTTTCCCTGTAATTTGTCAGCAATACATTCAGATTCATATTCAGCAAATTTTCATACTTAAAAATTGCTTCATCTTCTTGCCCAAAAAAAAAATTTGCTTCATCTTCTGTTGATAAATAGAAAACACCTGGTCCTCCACTTCAATTAAGCTAATTGTTCTATAAAAGTGAGATTTGGGTATCAAAAAAAAGAAACAACTGAATGTTGTAGATTAAAATTTGGCGAAGTGATTGTTAACAGAATAGAAAGGAAGTGAAACAAAAAAGGACAGGCAAATGTGAAATGCCCATTTCAAAATGGGAGCAAAGTCAATTAAGGACAAAACTACCTCATTAGATTTAATTTGAGTAATATACGAATATATTCTACAGTTAACTCTTCTTGATATCTGTTTTCCAGAATACAAAAGATTGGGGAAAAATTGGGGGCCTCGTTAATGGCATGATGATCTATATATGAGAACAACAATGGGGATACAATACAATAATTACATTCCTAATATCGTGCCTTAGATTATGGATTATATTGAGGAATCAAAAAAAGAAACTAAAAGAGATATATCTAAGCTGGGGAAGGAAAATGGGGGTGAGGGGAGAAAGATGGGGTGGGGTGCTGTCGCAGAAAATCTAAGTGTGAGTCAAAAGCTTGTCAATAACCATTCACTGTTTTCTGGGATTTCTTCTTGAAATTTGAAATGCTGCAATGTGGACAAACATACTCCAGACCGTCTGTTTTTGCATAATCCTGCCATTCATAGAAGAAGCATACATGAAGTTATTGCAATCCCATAAAATTATTTTGCTATATTGCAACCACAGCACCTATATTGAGTCCTAAAGACAGATATCAAGTTATTTTGTAATAATCCAAAAAGATACAAAAATTATAGTTCTGTTAATAATCTCTTTAGTCTATGCACATTCATCTCTTGACCAATAAATGCAAGGAGGTATACCTTAAAGGCTCCGAGCCCCTGTCGCCTATCACAGCCAAAGTGAGCCCACTCACCACAAATTCCACAGTTTACCCAGTCACCTGCTGCGCTACTGTTGCCACACAAAAACTTCAATGTCAGTTGCCTAAATTGTAAACGGTTCTTTATATGTGCAAACTTAATGCACATGTGAGTGACCATAATTGCATGAGAGAGAGAGAGAGACCTGTGACACAACAAGCAGCATTCTCCATCTACATCATCATGAGCCAATTCATACTCTAAAAGGTAAGTCTCATAATGTCTTTTCAGCGTGTTGCCCACTCCCTATGTAATTTTGACAAAAAGAACAGCAATAAGTTGTCCAGGCATAGCAAAAGTTCCCATGACAAGAAGCTTTTGGGGGGAGGGGGGTGGGGGAGATTTCAATTAGTATTTGGAACAAACAGTTGTAGGAGAACTTTCAGCCTATGTCAATATCTCATGCAGATCAACAGTCGAGATTTACATTGCGAAGAAACACAGAACAGGACATAACATCAGCACAAACTTTAAAAAATGGAATATACTAACATTCCATTTGAAGAACTTTAAGCATCAAACATAGTAGAAGTTGAAACAACCAATAGGATTAACAATTTTTAGTGACGTTCTACAAAAAATTTTGCAAACTATCATTCATGTTATGCATTTCAGATCGACTTTTTTTTTTGAAAAGCCACATCAACAAAAATTACCACAAGGAACAAGCATAACTAACAACTTGAAAACATACCGTCATTCTATTTGTCAATGTGTGATTGCGCATCTTTGAAAACACTTGTCCCTTCCAATTGATGCCATTCCCAACGTGAAAGCCTCCTCTAGATACCACCTGTAAGGTCCAATCTTTCAGTAAAAACCTCTACAGATCTTCAGTTATACATACCACAAAGAATAGCTTACCTCTCTATACAAGTTAAAAAGGTCAAGACGTTTCGCATTCAGAATGGCGTCAGGAAACTCGGCTAACCCACCTTGAGGAACAAGCCGAGTATGTCCCCGAAGAATCAGAAACTGCATTACATCTCTCAGAAATTCTTCCTACAAGAAAATTAACCAGTAGGAGACCCACTATTAGCTGTGGTGGATAAAAACTAGTAAAACTAGAGAAGAACAGTAATGCAGGCATATACATTTTAGAAAAACATATCATAAGCCCATATTTTCCTGTGTGAATAAACACCACAGAAAGCCACCATATTGGCAAATCTAAATCCAAAATCTCCAAGAAAATGAGTAGATGACCAACCTCTGAGCAGGCCTGTATTGGGGCTCTACCACAACCATGCTTTTTAAGAGGCAATGGATTTAATGAAATAATCTGCTGGGCCTGGAAAGAACTTGACAATGCTTTCCGATGTACAGGAGCAGGCTGCTTCACAGGAACTACTGGCAAATTAACCTTCCCTTGGTCACCGTCATATCTCTCACCCTCAGAAAATCCAGAAAAGGGGAGCATCTTATGGCGATGGGTGTGAGGAATTGGTCTCATAGCAGCAAGCTTTGTTTTCGGTCTTGCATTACCATTTTCACCTTCCATGCCAATACAGTTAAGAGGTTTAGTGTCTTTAGATGGCTCTGATCTTTTACGACTAGGTGCTGGAGGGACAAACCAGCTGGGAGATCTGGCAATTACGGAACCATCTTGGAGGGGATCTTTGCTCTGTCTTGTGCAGAAGAAAAGAAGGCGTTCAGCATCATCTTTTTCAAAAGATGCAACTGACAACCCTTGAATGCTAGCGATACCCAGCATAACTAAGCTGCGGTAAGAAACATCTGGTGCAAGTTGCCTCAAAACCTGTTAAGTAATTCCCAAATATACAGATCATAAATACAGGGAAAGAAAATCAAGCAAATTCTAACAGAATTACCATTATAAAAAAGGCTTTTATATGCATTTCTAAAAGAAAAAGGTTTTTCACTGATTGTTTTCTCTGCTTCTAATGTAGTTTAAGGCAAAGCATGCAAAGGAGTATACATAAATATCCATAATTAAACACTGCAAGAGGCATGGATGAAACACACAAGCAGATGCACAGAAAGATAGGAAGAATTCACTGGATGAACCAATCGGTTAGAGAGTATATCAGACCTGTGAAGCCCATGTGGGAACCTTCATGCAAACTTCAAATACGCTTGCTCCACAGGCAATTGAGGCTGATCTACGGGGCTCGGATGAAGGCAATTTGCTTTCCTCGGAACTTGACTGTGCATGGACTAGCTGGCTCTTCTCAATAAGCTCGTTTTTTATATGATTTTCCAAAAGCTGAGACAACAAGGAATAAGGAAACAAGAGTTTCAGTAGTGAACTTAAGTTTACAATACTAGCAAGTAGCAATTAAGCCGATCAAAACTACTTGCCTGATCATTAAAACAAGTCTGTGCACTACCAGACACTAAAAGTGATATGTGAGCAGAACTACAGGTTGAGAAATCACAACGCATGGTCACAACACCACGAGAAAATGTCCCAGCCTGGAGTGGTGGTGGTGGAGCACTATAAGAATGCATAGTGTTAGTATGTTGATGATAATGACAAGAAACTTAGAGGTGGTGGTAGTATGGGAATGGGAACTCCCCATCCCCCC
>AWWV01012453.1:0-20715 GCA_001974805.1 Corchorus capsularis
ATTACTATTAGTACCTTGCTCTGCTATGGAGTTTGCTCCCACGTATCTGAAACAAATGCAACAGCGAATCTAGTTAATAAGTGGACATAACAGATTTAACATGATAAAAGTGATAATGCTCACACAAACATACACATATATCATCATGGGAAAATATGATGCAATCATGTCATTAGACTCTACCAAAGCAAAGCCAATGAACATGCAACCTTTATGCAACAAAACTTGAGGAAATGTGCAGAATAATATTGCTTCTTATGCCAATCTGATGATAAGGTGACGAAGATATGCACACCCTTGCTAATTGTGTTGCTACTTTTATTTCAGTGTGCTGATCTTTCCATGCTAAATGATATTTTGCAAATGAGAACAGTGACAGGCTGACAGCATATTCATATCCCATGCTTAACTCGCAACTATAAAAAATCATAATTCTCAAAGTGCTGTTCTGAAAGACTGTATGTCGAACCTAAGTCTACTACATTTGAAATCTTCCCAAGGAAGGAGACATGTAACTTTAAAGGAAAAAGAGAGGGAAGGATGGAGGATCTTGTGCCTTCATCAACATCAAAACACATCCATTTGACTCTTGCAGAATTGAGTTGCGGCCATAACTAAGACAATCTTCTTGACGGTGAAAGTCAAAAGATGGTAGTACAAAAAGGCATTTAAGTTGAGGCATGGTAACTAAAGATATAAATTCAAGGGGAAAAGCCACTTTTAGGAACTTACTTCTATGCTTAAGAGGGCATTAAGTCCATCTTCCAAAGATCCCAATAGGAAGGCATCCTGCAATGCATGCAGTTTGTAAAAAATATAAACAAGGATGAGCAAACTTATAATATGATTGTTATATCAACAAAGAAACAACTAAAACTCTAACCTACCAATACACATGGTGACCCACAAACAAGAAACCTCATAGTCACATCATCATCATATATCTTTATGGCAGGAAGATTTTCAGGAGAGTCTTCTTCCTCTTGCATATCTACCTCTGGTAGAGAAATATCAATCCTAGGAGCCTCACCAAGCAGACGTGGTCCAGGCTTAACACTTTGTTTCTGACTATTAGAAGATAGAACATTGCTGTTCCTTATACAGTACAGTCTAAAAGAAGCATGGGCAAGCTGGAATGCATCCCATGTATGGCTACATGAACTGCAATAGACGAGAAAGTGCAAAACTTTAGTACCATCTCCAAGTAAATTTTTCTTCCTGTTTGTAGATAAGACTTTAGTAATAAGGCTTAAAATAGGCGAAGTCATCTAAAATGGAGCAGATAGATTTGCATGGTCAATTAATTCCATAGTTAACAGCACTCAGAGAAACCTTTCTTGACTATAAACAGACCACTACTACTGAAGTGGTAGGCAGGAACACTGGACATAATTGATAATGAGCAAAGTATAAGATACTACCTTTGAATCACTGATAACAGTGCTTGACGAAAATGGCAAGCTGCATAACATGAGAATGTATTTTTCCAATATATAACATAAGGGACCCCCTGTCAAGGAGAAACGAATGTCAACAACTTTGTAAGAACATAATGAACACATTTTAATCAATTCCAATGAACATGATCAATAATTTTACCTTTGCATGAAGTGCCTCTGCCAATTTGTCACCATTAGGGGTCTCTAAGTAGACCTGCACAAAAATTTGAGAATAGAATAATTCAACATATATAACAAACTTCAGATAAGCACTAAGACCTGCAAAGATTATAAAAGGAAACTACGTATTTAAAATGCACTTCAAAGGGAAAAGATGAAAAAGCACAAAATTAAAGACATTATACTATCTCAAATTTCTAACACCTCATCACATAAATTTCAGGGAGAATGAGATAAAATTATAAGCTGTATGCAACATTATAACAGAATCAAGCATCACTAACAGTTGTGGGCAATGTGGAACCAAAGATTTCACATAAGGCTTCTGGAGTGGACAAGTCAACATCTCCCCAAATCAGAGAGCCGATTTCTTCACTCTCTGTATCCTGCTCTCCTTGCAAGTAGACAATATTTGGGTCTGACGATTCAAGAGCCCGCCGGAATTCATCAATGCTAGGATTGTTCAGAAGCTGAACCTGCACTTGCACGCATGAAAAGTTCAAACTTCATTCAAAATTTCTGCTGAAAATGTAAAATTCTGCAGAATGTAGAACTAGTAGTATATAAATATGACTTGTATACCTCAAGGCGCCCTGCAGAAGCAAGCTCTGGAAATGGGTATCTTGGCTTATCATCAGGAACTGGCTGCTTCTGTTTACTATCGGAAACTTTACCACCACAAAGAACTGCAAGGAGACTGCAATGATTCCTTGAAGATCCTTGAGCACTAAACATCATGCACACATGCCAAAACCAACAAGACTCAAGCTTGCCACTAAGTACAAGGCAACAATGCCTCCTTTTAACAAACCCCAAAAGCCTAAAAACAGTACTTGGAAATCAAATCAAAACCCTAAACAAGCTTTCCTGCAAATCTGATAAACTCCAAAAATCCCACCTTTCAAAACCCTCTGGATTTTCCAAAATTTCTACCAGAGAGCGAAAAAGGAGCTCCCCTCCAAATTTGCAGACACTTCAATAAATCCCTAAAAACCAACGAGGGAGACTTCAAAAATTGAAGAAAACCCAGCGACCCAGATGAGATTAGCAGGGAAGTAGTGAAACCCAAAATGAGCAAAATTTACCAAAGCAGCAGACGAGGATACCAAGGAAAATTCCCCATAAACTGAAGGAAGCAAACCCTCCCAAAGAACAAAAATCGAAAAGTAAAAAGAAGGAACCCTAAGTTTAAGAAGACTCTCTCTAATAATAAAGAAATCTCAAATAAAAAACCCCGAAAGGACACATCTTTCTTTCACCTAATAAAAATCCACCCCTTCACACACCGCTTTGACAAAAATAAAAATAAAAATAAACCCCAAAATCAATAATCAAAAACCCGATAAAAATCAAAGTCACGCAATAAATAATTTCAACTAAAAAATAAAACCTTTTTGCATTGTTTAATTAAAAATCAAACAGAAGCCCCCCAGCAGGCACTACACTTTTTTTTTCTTTTTCTCTTTGTTGTCAGTTTGTTTTTTAATTAACTACAGTTTCCCTTTTCCCAATCACATCTTCTCGTATATCTAATCAAGTCAAAAACCAAGCAAAACCCATTTCATGAACCGTTTGATCAGGAAACCCACCAAAAAAGAAACCCCATTTGTTAATTACTAAAATTCTAATTGACTTTCTAGTAATCTCTTGTTTTTTCCTTTCACTTTTGTTTTGATATAACATCATGTTACCGTGCTCCAAAAGACATTATTCCTACATTAGTATCTTAGCATTCTTTTAAGAATGTAAATTTTTGCTTTTTGGTGTTCTTGACATTAGAAAAAAAAAATATACTCCCTATGAGTGAAAGATCTCCTACGTTAAGTACTAGTTAAAGATTCTCATTTCTCAATAAGAAAAGGGTATTTCATTTTTTTCCTTTTTCTTTTCCAGGTTTTTGATTTGGACAGAAATTCAGGACTGGTTGGTTCCTATTCTTATTGTCCAACAAGTTGTCATTATCATCATCTTGATGATCATGATCTTCAATTCAATCTTTTGATCTTTGAGCATTGATTTATGAATTTAATTTGACTTATATGCTCTTTATCTTTATTATTATTTTATTTTTTATAATAACAGAACTAAAAATCCAAATAAATGAATACTAGTACTAGTAAAACAAGGAAAAAGATTATAATATAGGAGTAGAGTAGTGTTGTTTTTAAGTCATGTTCTTGGGTTGGTTCTTCGTAGAACTAGAAGTATAGAACTGCTCTTTTTATAAATATACTGGGACCCAGTTGCCAGGATTTGACTCCTCCTTTTTTGCCCTTTTGTCTTAATTTCTGCTAAAACCGGCTCGTGCTGTCTTTCTAATCCCATATGTTTTGTTTTTCCTTAACTTAGCAAGTTGGCCACTGTTGCAAATATTGGTCCTGCATCAAAGATCATACATTCATACTCACTATATCTTAGTAATTACCATTCATCAAACTCTCATTCGTTTAAATCCCAGCATCCTTTCAAAAACTATTTCTTAAAAACTCTTTTTGAACTATCGCAAAAAAAAAGTAAAAATAAAAATAAAAAACTCTTTTTAAACAGCCTTTTTTTTTCCTCACAAACTCCATACATTCGATAGTTACATTAGATTTCGATTAATTTGAAATCGAATTATAGCAAACTTTATATAAGACTAAAATCTCGTGCGATGCTTGTTTTTTTCAATTGGTAAGACTTGAATTCTAACTTTTTCTTAAATAATATCAAACTCTTTCTATTCAACTCAATAAAATATTAATAAGTGGGTTTATTTTAAGTAGTATATTAGCAACAAATTTTTACTTATGCAATTACTATGTTTTATCTCATATATATAACTTTTTATTAACAAGTTTGAAGTTCTAACTCGTAAAATTAAATTGGATTAGATTAATTACTAGTACAAACTTTGGTGGACCTTACTTCCATAATTGGTAAATCATAGTCATATTCATAGAGGAAAAAGGGAATTGCAAGATTCGATCAACTGTCTTTTTTTTTTTTTTTGGGTACCGGATCAAATGTCCTTTGTCAATTATCCTGCTTGAGTGGAAAAAAAGGTATGGGCCATGGCAGGGACAAGGTTTTGGGCTTATTATTGGGCCCTCAAATAAGACTTTTAACTTTTGCCCATTACGCTTGGCAAGCCCAATAATAGAAAAGTTTATTGCGTTTTAAGTTTTAACTTACTTGACTTGACCCAGAAAACAAGAAAGCGCAACCAGAAGCTGCTCTCACGGTTCCAACTTCCAACCAGGTTCCAGCCTCGAGCTTTTAGTTATACTACAGTCTACAAGGCTACAAGCAACTTTGACTTCTCGTGCACGGGGGAAAGTTCATATCTTTTGTTTTCTGCCACAAAAATTAGCCCTTCTGCTTAGTTTCTTTTTTTTTTAATTAATATTTGAAAAGAAATTATCTGAAAAATTAAGAATTTGTGTTGGAGTTGTTAACCGAACTATAGCTGATCTATGTAATGTAATGTAAGAAGAACACATAACTTGAAAGAAATTTTGTGGTTGACTTATCACCTAACACTTGTACACTTCAAATAGGAATATAGGATGCTTAAAAATTTAAATTTGATATTTTCATTTCCTAAAATAGAAAGAGACTTTGATCTTAGGACATAACCAAACAACTATGAAAATATTGTAGAAAATATTTTACAATAATTGGAAATGACAAATCCAAACAAATGATAATATATCAATATAAAAATTTAATTATCAAGGTGATTAAAACAAAACATAATAAACAAAAGTAAATACTAGTACTACATTTTGGGGGAAAAAAGATATACTATGTCTATGAGTAAGGTTTATTCTTTTTTTTTTTTTTAGAGTAGTGAGGTTTATTCTTAAAAAGAAACAGTTGGAAGAAAAGAAACAAAATTAAAATTGGTCAAAGACTCATCAGTTTGACCTTTTGGGGCATTTGACCTATAAATGGTAAGTCATGATTCAATTAGTGATGTCACGTGCCATGCGTGTTTTCCAAATCCATACATTTGCAATTGCAAAGGGCGAAAAAAAAAAAAAATGCAGAAAATCATCAGCAAATTGAATTTTCTAAAGTTTTTTATTCACATTGCATAATTTTAGACTTTTGTATTTATCATTTATTCGAAAGGGAAAACACAAACGTCAAGACCTGAATGGTTAGTGAGATTTCATCACAAAAACGAATACTACTACAAATAAACAAATATTATATTTAGTTAAGGAACAAAAAAGGTTTGTGAGATTTTGCTACATTAAGTAGGATCATGTTAGGCTCATGAGAGGACATTTTGGAGGAGCCAAGCCATGAATTTCCTCTTTTCTTCATTCAAATACGCATGTCAATTATTGACCCTTTTATTTAATAATAATATATAAAAAGAACACTATGTACTAATTTATTTAAATTAATAATAGTAATGCTATTTTCTTTTAAAAAATAGTAGTAGAATTTATCTTAGGAGGTTTGAATAATCATTATAATCATAATAATAATCAAGATTTTGGCTTAAGAATAGCAACATTTTATGACCAACGTATATTGAGTCGAGTGTTTAAACTTTAAATAAGATATTATATTTAATTTTTTTTAATAAAAGTATTTTTTTGACCAGTTTTACAAAGGATTAACGTGATTGGGAAGAAGGGGTAGCAAATTTGATGAAAAAAAAAAGCAAATCTTTTGCGTCTTTTTTTCTTAACCAGTTTTAATAAAAAGTTTGAGTTCATTAATTTAAAATTCAACATGACTTAAAAATGGGTTCAAATTAGTCAAATTACTCGTAAACTACTTAAATTTGATCTGATGAATACTCAAGTTTGATTTACTTTCATTAGGCTAAGATTAATGAATCGAGTCGAGTTCAAGTTTTAGTATACTCAACTGAAATGATTTGCAAGGCTTATTAAACATTTGAATATATTAAATTATTTTCTTATTATTATATATTTTTTCATGAAAAGAAAAACAATAGTGCTAGTAAGCTATCACAATTTTGATAAAAAATTTGAAGAAAAATTCAATTCATTATATTTGGTACAAGAAAAAGAAGAAAAATTTATTTTAGTATTTATAAATAAAGGTTTTTCTAGAAAAAAGAATTATAAAAACAACTTATAACACACTTGTTTTTTTGGTCCGTAATAAAGGAGTAGAAATTTTTGCTACAAATATAAAAACTAATAAAAAGTAAAATTTATTCATCACACACAAATCGGATGCGGTTCAACTAAAAAGAAAGTGACCGTTTTTATATGCACTGGAAAATCTCAAATAAATAAATAAATAAATAAATAAACAATTAAGAAAAAACGTACTAACAAAACAAACGAGAACGACACAACAAAAAGCACAGAGACTATTCTACAGGAAAAAAAAAAAAAGAAAAACACGAAAAGGGAAACCGTATTTTTTAAAAAAAGAAAAAGGAAACTAAAAAAATCGAAGAAAAACGGAGGTAGAAATTCTTTCTTCTACTAAAGATTGGTCTAAATTTTTTAATGAAATTTTACACCTTTTCTGTTCGGAAATTAAATCGTCTATTTTCCTTTTACTTCATCACCGCCGTCAAATTTATCACGAAATTCAGTCTGGCGGTTTACAGCTTGCGATTTAGATTCTTCTTCGCTCGGCAGTTTTTGATGTAATTGAATTATCATGCACAAGTAAAAATTATTTTGTTGATTGAGTTTTAATTGATTAAAAGCAATTCAGTTTCCTTGTTGAAGTTCTCCTATTGCTAGCTAGAAGATCCAATTGAACTTTCAATCCGATTAAGTTGCTACTCTTTTTTCTTCATTTTTAGATCGGTCTCGATGAGAATTGGGTGATTAATAACTTTTTAGGGTTTATCAGTACCAGTTAATTAATTTTTGAAATTCGTGGTTGTTTTCAGATCGAGCAGTGAAGAGAAGTTATCAGTGTAAGTAAAGAAGAAGAAGAAGAAGAAGACGAAGAAGAAATTGGAGTTTAGGGCTTTTGGTTATTGGAATTTGAGGCGCTACCATTCCAGGTAATTTAATTTCATTGTTATTTAAGTTTGAAAATGTATAGTTCATGTTATGCTTTCATTGTATTCGTAAATTAGTTGTTCAATCATGTTAAATTTATTTTTATCAGTTTTTCAGCTCCAATCCAAGTCTTCCATCCAGTTTTGATTAGAATTTCTGCTTGGTTCAGATTCATAAGTTTTATGAGTAGAGGTTTTCGTTGTAACAACTTAGTATTTGTTAATTTGTTGTGGTTTTGATATGGCCAGGGTATTGGGGGTAGTGAATTTTTGTGGTTCTGGTTGTGATAGTGGCAAATGAATGAATCATGATGACTGGGATAAGGTGGTGTAGTCGATGGGCACCCCCGACAACAAACTATCTGACCTGGTTGACATAGTTAAGTCGTGGATTCCTAGGAGGAGTGAGCCGCCGAATGTGTCTAGGGATTTTTGGATGCCCGATCACAGTTGTAGAGTATGCTACGAGTGTGACTCCCAATTTACAGTATTTAATCGTAGGCATCATTGTCGACTTTGTGGCCGAGTTTTCTGTGCCAAGTGTACGGCGAACTCGGTTCCTGCCCCATCTGATGAGCCAAGGGCTGGTAGGGAAGATTGGGAAAGGATTAGGGTATGCAATTATTGCTTCAAGCAATGGGAGCAGGGTGTAGCAGCTGTGGATAATGGGACCAATGCACCTAGTCCCGGTCTTAGTCCCTCACCGTCAGCAACAAGCTTGGCCAGTACCAAGTCCAGCTGCACCTGTAATAGTAGTAGCAGTACTGTTGGTTCTACTCCATATTCAACTGGACCATACCACCGTGTGAATTATAATTCCGGTCTTAGCCCTCGTGAATCTGCCCAGATGAATGCATCACCCACTGAACAAAACAATGAGACATCAGAGATGAGCACAAATCCAAGTTCCGCTGCAGTAGATTCTTCTTCAAACCATTTTGGCTTTTGTGGTGACAGGTAACTTCCCCCTGCTAATGTATTTTTGAGTGGAGTAGAAGGTACTTTTATCTATCTGACTCGGAATTTTACAAGCTTCTGCAATACTCTTTTTTGCAATGCTAGTTGAGAGGGAAGGGTTTGAGTAATGCAGCCTTCATAATGTAGACCATGTCTATACGAGCAATTGCTACTTTATGTCAATATTTTCTGTGTCACCTTGTCAAGCATGTTGAAATGACACGGCCTGTCTTGATTGGAAAACCTTATCTTGAGTTCTCATGCTTTCATCTGTTGATTAATACTATTAATTTCTTAACTTTTGGTTCCAGGAGTGATGATGACGATGATGATTATGGTGCATATCGTTCAGATTCTGAATCAAGGCATTATGCTCATGCTGAAGATTATTATGGTGCAATCAATATTGATGATATTGACCATGTCTATGGATCAGATAAAGTGCATCCTGATGGAGAGAACAGTGATGCTAAATCTTTGAGTTGTTCACCATTACCTGAGAATTTCGATACAAAAAGTGGTGATGGAATCAAGAACTGTGAAGAACTAAATGAACGAGAGAATGCTGATGATGGTGAAGCTACTGGTTATGATGGTACAGATGTTGAGCCTGTGGATTTTGAGAACAATGGGTTATTGTGGCTCCCTCCAGAGCCTGAGGATGAAGAAGATGAGAGAGAAGCGGCTCTATTTGATGATGATGACGATGATGAGGGTGCTAGAGGGGAGTGGGGATACTTACGCTCTTCAAATAGCTTTGGCAGTGGGGAATTCCGTAGTAGGGATAAGTCAATTGAAGAGCATAGGCAGGCCTTGAAAAATGTCGTGGAAGGTCACTTTAGAGCTTTGGTATCTCAGCTTTTGCAGGTTGAAAACCTCCCTGTGGGTGATGAGGATGGCGGAGAGAGTTGGCTGGATATAATCACGTCTTTGTCATGGGAAGCTGCAACACTTCTGAAGCCAGATACAAGCAAGGGAGGGGGAATGGATCCTGGAGGATATGTGAAGGTTAAATGCATAGCTTCAGGGCATCGCAATGAAAGGTAATATCACTGAACTCGATAAAAATTTTGTTAATTGTTCTGCTAAAGAATTCAACTTAACCTAAATTCTGTTAAGCACCTTTAGAATTATTATGATGCTTTGTGACCGGCGGCCATCAGACCAATCATACACCGAAAGATGTTTACTTGTTAGTTATTCAAGTCATTATAGATTTCAGAATAGTCAACTGTGTTTCCAAGGCTTGAGCTTTCAACTAATCAGGTCTTGAAATGATTTCCTTGTTGCATTGTTCATTATACTTCAAGATTCTATAGAATTTCCACGTGAAAGGCTGAAATTTCCAATAGATCAAATGGTTCTTATTCTTTTCTTCCTCTTCCTCCATTGGTAGACACTAATTGTAATTCTTTGAACCAATACGCATGCACCTATGGCTATAGTTCTTTCTGCAATAATCTCAGATGACAGATCAACTATCATTTGTGATTTTCTTTCCATTTTTGTAGTGGTCTATTGAATGCTTTTGTATGGCTTTCTTGTTGTTCATCTGAGGCTACTGATAGATAATAATCTTGTGAGATTGTTTCTTTGGGTAGTACTGATATATATTGGCTGTACTAGAAATCTTATCACCCCTTAATAATAAATGTAATGCACTGCCTAAAGATGGCCTTGTTTTTTTTCCCCTGAAGTTCTAGTTTCTATCTGCCATATAATTATGCTTATTGGATTCTCATAGCTTCTTTCTCAATAATCTTTTGATTTCTAGTGCTGTGGTTAAAGGAGTTGTTTGTAAGAAAAATGTGGCTCATCGACGAATGACATCAAAAATAGATAAACCTCGTTTTCTAATCCTTGGAGGAGCTTTGGAATATCAGCGCATTTCAAACCACTTGTCAAGTTTTGATACATTGTTGCAGCAGGTTTGTATTTTTTTACTGTTTCCTTTATTTTGGTTTTGTCAATTCTCTCTTGGTTCCTAATGAGTCCGGGAGACATTCCTTTGATACCTACCTTCAAGAATATAAAGCAAGTGAGGCTAATATGTGTTTCTACGAGCTTACCCTCCTTCTCAGGAAATGGACCATTTGAAGATGGCAGTTGCTAAAATTGATGCACATCACCCTAATGTTCTTTTAGTGGAGAAATCTGTGTCCCGATTTGCACAAGAGTACCTTCTTGCCAAAGACATATCACTTGTTCTCAATATTAAGAGGCCACTTTTAGAGCGTATAGCCCGCTGTACCGGTGCTCAAATAGTTCCATCTATTGATCATCTGACATCACCAAAACTGGGTTATTGCGATGTGTTCCATGTGGAGAAATTTCTTGAAGAACATGGAAGTGCTGGGCAAGGTGGAAAGAAATCGATGAAGACTTTAATGTTTTTTGAGGGTTGCCCAAAGCCTCTTGGTTATACTGTAAGTCCTTTCAGTATACACACACAAATCCATGCCTGATAATCTTTGAAACTTATTTTTGCAAGATAAATATACTTGGTGCTGAGGTGGGTCCATTGCTTGCTTTGTTTCAGATTTTACTCAAGGGTGCCAATGGAGATGAGTTGAAAAAGGTGAAACATGTGGTCCAATATGGAGTTTTTGCAGCTTATCACTTGGCTCTTGAGACATCATTTCTAGCTGATGAAGGTGCTACGCTTCCAGAGCTCCCTTTAAAGTCTCCTATAACAGTTGCCTTACCCGATAAACCATCAAGTATTGACAGGTCTATTTCCACCATACCTGGTTTTACCGTCCCATCCTCTGGAAAGCCTTTGGCTTCTCAACCTACAAATGAACTGCAGAAATCCGACAATGTTATTATCTTAAATAGACCTTCATCTGCCAATGTTGAGCCCTCTAGCAAATTTACAGGGGCCAGTTTGTCTTCCTTGTCAAAAGGTCCTCATACTCAGAATATGTTCAAGGAATCGACCTCAGGCTCTATTGAAGCTATTGTTTCCTTGGATTCATTGTCTGTTTGGAAGGACATCTCATCTAATAACAATGTTTCCTCAGTAAATGATGTGTTTAGGGAGGTTCATAGAATGGATCCTAAAGAATCTGTTCAGACAAAGACAGCCAGTGGAGAAGCTGTGATGGATGACAGGTTCCATTCTCTTCGTCAAAGCTTATCAAACGCACCAGAGCAAGGTGGTGGCAGTAATCATGCTGATGGAAATACGTTGGCTGCACACCATCTAGGTGGCCCAGAGTTGGCATCCTCAAAACAGGATACCATTATTAACAATGAAGAAGTGGGGTCCTCAAAGGAGGAATTTCCTCCATCACCTTCAGACCATCAGAGCATTTTGGTGTCATTATCAACACGTTGTGTGTGGAAGGGCACTGTGTGTGAACGGTCCCATCTCTTCCGAATCAAGTACTATGGGAGTTTTGATAAGCCTTTGGGGCGATTTTTACGAGATCATCTGTTTGATCAGGTAGTTACGATAATTGTTATATCATGTAGAAAATTTATCCTCCTTTTTGCTTGCCATGAATACAAAATAATGATTCTTCTTATCAGAGCTTCCGCTGTCGGTCATGTGAGATGCCATCTGAGGCACACGTTCATTGTTATACTCATAGGCAAGGTAGCCTGACAATATCAGTTAAGAAGCTACCAGAGCTTCCCCTACCAGGAGAGCGGGAAGGGAAGATTTGGATGTGGCATAGGTGCTTGCGATGCCCTCGGGCTAATGGATTCCCCCCAGCCACTAGAAGAGTTGTAATGTCTGATGCTGCCTGGGGTTTATCCTTTGGCAAGTTCTTGGAGCTGAGCTTTTCTAACCATGCAGCTGCTAGCAGGGTTGCAAGCTGTGGTCATTCCCTTCACCGAGATTGTCTTCGATTCTATGGGTAAGTTTTACTTGAGAAATTTGAAGTGGCAAGTATATTAAAGAGACTGTTTTTGGATGGAATGATTAATTGCACTGGCACTAGTGGAAGATTGGTCCTTCTAATCTGTTGTTTCTATTCGTGATTTCCCTCTAGTCTATAGAAATGTTTGAATGAAGCATATCTCAGTTTTATGTTGGTATCCTCTGATTGTGCTGTTTGACCACGTGCAGTTTTGGGAGAATGGTTGCTTGTTTTAGATACGCTTCCATCGATGTTCATTCTGTTTATCTGCCACCTTCAAAACTGGAATTCAATTATGATAATCAGGAGTGGATACGAAATGAAGCGAATGAGGTTTGAATGTCATAAATCCTGTTCCAGTTCAAAGCTATTCTTAAATCAAACAAGAACTTCAAGATCATTAATAATGTTTTGCAGGTGAGTACTAGGGCAGAATTCCTATTTAGTGAAGTGTACAATGCACTTCAAAAGTTCTCAGAGAAAGTATTAGGTTCAGGGTCCCAAGAGGGTTGCGTGAAAGCACCTGAAAGAAATATCTGTATCAAAGAACTCGAGGCAATGCTGCAAAAGGATAGAGAAGAATTTCAGGTAGTTGATTTGAAAATCATCATCTACACCCTCTAACATCCCTTATGAGCAACAACTGCTGTCTGGTTGGCCTAATTAATGCATAAGCAAACCTGTCGAGCAGTTTAACCAAATTCTCAAATTTGTCTGTTCTTTTATGCATGAAATTGACCTGACATACTGCCTGATTTCTAATCTAATAATTGTTTCCTCAGGAATCTTTCCAGGAAATGCTTTCTAAGGAGGTGAAAGTTGGCCAACCTGTTATCGACATCCTCGAGATCAATAAGTTGCGGAGGCAAATACTCTTTCTTTCTTATGTTTGGGACCAACGGCTAATACATGCATTCAGTTCAATTAACAATATCCAGGAAGTTATGAGTAGTTCCATCCCAAAGCTTGGATTGAATTCTGTGAGTTCTGTGGATAAGCTTGTTGAGATGAATATCAGTCCCAAGCCAAGTAAATCCTTGACAAGTTCAAACTCTGCCCTAGTCGAGACGAAGCCTGATATAAACATAAATCAAGGAGGCAATACTGGTGAAATTAGCGAACCAGGTGGAGATCACAAAGAAAGGGGCATGGAACAGGAACTGAATAATAGGAAGGAGGCTGAACCTTCTATTTCTGATGCCAATACCAGTGAGAAATCTGATTCTCTAGAATCTGGAAAAGTTGTACGAAGGGCCCTGTCAGAAGGGGAATTTCCAATCATGGCAAATTTATCTGACACCCTTGAGGCAGCATGGACTGGCGAAAGTCACCCTGCTAGCACAGTTCCTAAGGAGAATGGTTATTCTGTTCCTGATTCAGTTGTGGCAGATACGTCAACTGCTTTAAATTCAGATATGGGAAATCATACCAGTGATCGTGGTGAAGCGGAGACAGCTCCTTCCCCTCAGTCTGCTCTGCCTACTAAAGGATCTGAAAATCTGGAGAAGTCTATGAGCTGGGCAAGCATGCCATTTCCAAATTTTCATAGCTCATTCAACAAGAATGCTTCATTTAATGCTCAAAAGCTCAGTATCAGCGAGTATAATCCAGTATATGTCTCGTCATTTAGGGAGTTGGAAAGGCAAAGTGGTGCCAGGCTGCTGCTTCCCGTTGGTGTTAATGACACAGTAGTGCCTGTTTATGATGATGAGCCCACTAGTATTATAGCATATGCACTTGTCTCGTCAGATTATCATTCACAGATGTCTGATCTGGAGAGACCAAAAGATGCTGCAGATTCTGCAGTTTCATCATCAATTTTTGAATCAATGAATCTGCTATCTCTTAGTTCTTTTAATGACTCATCGTCTGATACTTACAGAAGTTTTGGATCTGGTGATGAGAGCATCTTGTCTTTATCTGGGTCACACAGCTCCCTGGCTTCTGACCCTCTCTTGTACACAAAGGATTTTCATGCCAGAGTTTCTTTTACAGATGATGGCCCCCTTGGGAAGGTGAAGTATTCTGTTATTTGTTATTATGCAAAGCGGTTTGAGAGCTTGAGGAGGACTTGCTGCCCTTCTGAGCTGGATTTCATACGTTCTCTGAGTCGGTGTAAGAAGTGGGGTGCCCAAGGTGGCAAGAGCAATGTCTTCTTTGCAAAAACTTTAGATGACCGATTTATTATCAAACAAGTCACAAAGACAGAACTAGAATCATTCATCAAGTTTGGACCAGCTTATTTCAAGTATTTGTCTGAGTCGATCAGTACAAGAAGCCCAACTTGCCTGGCAAAGATCTTGGGCATATATCAGGTATTATTTATTACATTTAACAAGTATATATAGCTTACTAGTAACCTGTATGAGGTATTGTTGAGTTTCATGCATGAAGTTACAGGCTTACAATTCTAAGCAAAATTTTCATTTTTAGAAGCTGAAATGCTATTAATTACTTTATTGTCAGCTATTCTTTCCTATTCATTTTGAAACACTGTTTGGTTAGATTATCTGGCTATACCCCCTTTTCATGCAGCTAAAAGCACATTTGCCAATCTGATGTCTCAGAGATATTTCTTTTATGTGTGTATTCCTTACTGATGTAGATGTGAACTCCAACTTTGGTTTAGATTTGTGTCTAAATATGCAGCGATAACACTTGACATTGCGTGATGTTATAAAGGCTGAGAAATTAAGCTGCCTAAATGCACCTCACTGGATGGGATTATTTCAAGTTTAATATATGATTCCTTTATGTTTACTGAACCCAACTTCCAAACTGAAGTAGGCTTTTCTCATTTTGTGATAATTTTTTTACCATGATTTGAAGTTCAATCTTTTCTGATGGTTTCATTTTCTTGAAGGTTTCATCAAAGCACCTTAAAGGAGGTAAGGAATCGAAAATGGACGTTTTGGTGATGGAAAATCTTCTCTTTAGGCGTAATGTTACAAGGCTTTATGACCTTAAAGGATCTTCTCGATCGAGGTATAATCCCGATACAAGTGGGAGCAACAAAGTTCTTCTAGATCAGAACTTGATTGAAGCAATGCCGACATCTCCTATATTTGTTGGAAGCAAGGCAAAGCGGTTGTTGGAGAGGGCTGTTTGGAACGACACTTCCTTTCTTGCTGTAAGTCGGAATTTAACTTCGTATTTTTGATGTCACGGCAATGCAGATAATACTATTTTGAAGATTTTCCCTTCTGATTATATATTGTATGTTTTGGCACAGCTAATTGATGTAATGGACTACTCATTACTGGTTGGCGTGGATGAGGAAAAACATGAGCTTGTGCTTGGAATAATCGATTTCATGAGGCAATACACATGGGACAAGCACCTTGAAACATGGGTGAAGACCTCAGGGATTCTGGGCGGGCCTAAAAATGCGCCCCCCACTGTGATCTCACCCCAACAGTATAAGAAACGATTCAGAAAAGCGATGACGGCCTACTTTCTCATGGTGCCGGATCAGTGGTCACCTCCAACAATTGTTCCCAGTGGGTCTCAGACAGACCTTTGTGAAGAAAATCAAAATACACAACCTGGTAGTATTTCTGTTGAATCATAAATGTGAATCCTTTTGTCTGTATATGTCACTCAACATGTAAGTTCAATAGCCTTTTTTTCTCTCTTCATTTTTGTCTCCCTTTTTTTTTTCTTCCATCCAATTGTAATTTTTAAATGTCTGCCACATTGTATTATCATATCATCATATATGTATCTGTTAATTTTTTTCTTATAAGCAAGAAACAAGCTATTTCTATAGCCATAAAATTTTAATCATACTTACATAAGTCTTTACGCCTTCTAATATATGGCTGTGTTTTTTTGCCGTGTCTTCCTAAACTACCAAATGCTTCACATCAATTTTTCCATTTTTTATTTTAATTCAAATGCATGTTACCAAACGGACCATAATAGGTCCTGCTAAAATTTTCACACTTAAAGATCGGTTTTACAGTTAAATAGTAAAATTGCTTTATCCTCACTATAATTATATATATAAGTCTTGCCCATGGACCCATTGGATCACCAGTGCTGAAGGATTTGGATACAAGTTTTAGTAATTCTCTCAACGGTTCAATTGATAAATCAGATAGACGAAAAAAATACTATAATAACTTAGTGGAAAATACGAGCAAGTATTGCGGCCAAGATAGAGAGAGAAGAAATTTATGCTCTTGGGGAAAAAATAAAAAGTTATAGATTCTGAAGCAACTAGTAATTTGCCACGTGTTTCTGTTTTATACGTAGGGTCGAAGTTTTGATTGAAATATATTTTAAATTGTATATTGTGCAATATAATGTCAATGTTAATTTTGAAAAAAATAATTTTTTCTAAATTTTTACAAATTATTGAGGATAAATTAATCAAATTTTTATTTCATATTATTTGAAGTAATTTCTAAATAAATCGAAATAAGATTTAAATACTTGTAAAAACATGGGGTTTTCCAGTTTTCACGCATCTAATATTGTTTTTTCATTTTTTTCTGAATTTAGTTCTAATTAAATCGAAACAAGATTCAGATGCTCGTAAAAACAAATCCTTAAATCCAATGTGGCTGAGATTTGATTAAATAAATATAGATATTACATGGAGTATTTATGCCAAAAACCATACAAAACTAATTCGAGATCCCGAAACGCGTTTTTAGCCAAAAACTGTGATGGTTAAAACATGATTTCGGCTAAAAACTGACCCGAATTTTTTTTAATTTCTTGCCACAATACTTTGAAAAATTAAACAATTCAACGCCAAAAGGATTAATGGGTTATCACGCTTCTAATATCGTTTTCCCATTTTTTTTCTGAATTAATTTATAATTAAATTGAAACAAGATATATATGCTCGTAAAAACAAATCATTCAATCGAATGTGTCTGGAATTTGGTTCGATAAATATAGTTATTTCAAGGAGTCATTACGCCAAAAATTATGCAAAACTGAGTCGGGGCCCCAGAATACGTTTTTAGCCAAAAACCATGATGAGTAAACGATTGCGGTTAAAATTTTGTAAAAACTTACCCAAAATATTTTTCCTCAATTCTTTGCCACAATACTAAAAATATATATATATATTTCAAAGCAAAAAAAAAAATGAAGGATATTCACGTTTCTAATATCGTTTTTCCATTTTTTCCCCGAAATAATTTTTTATTTAATCGAAACAAGATTCAGATGCTCGTAAAAACAAATCCTTAAATCGAATGTGGCTAAGATTTGGCTCGATCAATATAGATATTTCAAGGAGTCTTTATGCCAAAAATCATGCAAAATTGAGCCGGGGCCTCGAAACGCGTTTTTAGCCAAAAACCGTGATGGTTATTACACGATTTCGGCTAAAATTTTGCAAAAAATGACCAAAAAAAATTTTCCCCAATTTTTTGCCACAATACTCGGAAAAAATATATAATTCAACATCAAAAAAATTGAAGTGTTTTTCACGCTTCTAATATCGGTTTTCAATTTTTTCCGAATTTATTTCTAATTAAATCGAAACAAGATTCAGATGCTCGTAAAAACAAATCCTTAAATCCAATGTGACTGAGATTTGGTTAGATAATATTGATATTTCAAGAGGTATTTATGCCAAAAACCATGCAAAACTGAGTCGAGGTCCCGAAACGCGTTTTTAGCCAAAAACCGTGATGGCTAATATACGATTTCGGCTAAAATTTTGCAAAAAAAGACCCGAAAAATTTTTCCTCAATTTTTTGCCCAAAACTCAGAAATAATATATAATTCAACGTCTAAAAATTTAGAAGAGTTTTTCACGCTTCTGATATCGGTTTTCAATTTTTTCCGAAATAATTTTTTATTTAATCGAAATTCAGATGCTCGTAAAAAGAAATCCCTAAATCGAATGTGGCTAAGATTTGGCTTGATCAATATAGATATTTCAAGGAGTCTTTACGCCAAAAATCATGCAAAACAGAGCCGGGGCCCCGAAACGCGTTTTTAGCCAAAAACCGTGATGGTTAATCACGATTTCGGCTAAAATTTTGCAAAAAATAACCCGAAAAATTTTTCCCCAATTTTTTGCCACAATACTCAGAAAAAATATATAATTCAATGTCAAAAAATTTGAAGACTTTTCACGCTTCTGATATCGGTTTTCAATTTTTTCCGAAATAATTTTTTATTTAATCGAAATTCAGATGCTCGTAAAAAGAAATCCCTAAATCGAATGTGGCTAAGATTTGGCTTGATCAATATAGATATTTCAAGGAGTCTTTACGCCAAAAATCATGCAAAACAGAGCCGGTGCCCCGAAACGCATTTTTAGCCAAAAACCGAGATCTAATACACGATTTCGGCTAAAATTTTGCAAAATATTACCAGAAAAACTTTTCCTCAATTTTTTGCCACAATACTCAGAAAAAGTATATAATTCAACGTCAAAAAAATTGAAGAGTTTTTCACGCTTCTGATATCGGTTTTCAATTTTTTCCGAAATAATTTTTTATTTAATCAGATTCATATACTCGTAAAAAGAAATCTCTAAATCGAATGTGGCTAAGATTTTCCTTGATCAATATAGATATTTCAAGGAGTCTTTACGCCAAAAATCATGCAAAACTGAGCCGGGGCCCCGAAACGCGTTTTTAGCCAAAAACCGTGATGGAATACACGATTTCAGCTAAAATTTTGCAAAAAATTACCCGAAAAACTTTTCCTCATTTTTTTGCCACAATACTCAAGAAAATTATATAATTCAACATAAAAAAAATTGAAGAGTTTTTCACGCTTCTAATATCGGTTTTCAATTTTTTCCGAATTTATTTCTAATTAAATCGAAACAAGATTCAGATGCTCGTAAAAACAAATCCTTAAAGGCAATGTGACTGAGATTTGGTTAGATAAATATTGATATTTCAAGAGGTATTTATGCCAAAAACCATGCAAAACTGAGTCCAAGTCCCCAAACGCGTTTTTAGCCCAAAACCGTGATGGTTAATACACGATTTCGGCTAAAATATTGCAAAAAATGACCGGAGAAAATTTTCTTCAATTTTTTGCCACAATACTAAAAATATATATATATAATTCAACATCAAAAAAATTGAAGAGTTTTTCACGCTTCTGATATCGGTTTTCAATTTTTCCCGAAATAATTTTTTATTTAATCAGATTCAGATGTTCGTAAAAACAAAGACTTAAATCGAATGTGGCTAAGATTTGGATCGATCAATATAGGAACTTCAAGGAGTCTTTACGCCAAAAATCATGCAAAACTGAGACAGGACCCCGAAACCCGTTTTTAGCAAAAAAACCGTGATGGTTAATACACGATTTCGGCTAAAATTTTGCAAAAAATGACCCGAAAAACTTTTCCTCATTTTTTTGTCACAATACTCAGAAAAAATATATAATTCAATGTGAAAAAATTGAAGAGTTTTTCACGCTTCTGATATCGGTTTTCAAACTTTTCCGAAATAATTTTTTATTTAATCGAAATTCAGATGCTCGTAAAAAGAAATCCCTAAATCGAATTTGGCTAAGATTTGGCTTGATCAATATAGGTATTTCAAGGGTTCTTTACGCCAAAAATCATGCAAAACTGAGCCGGGGCCCCGAAACGCGTTTTTAACCAAAAACCGTGCATACACGATTTCGGTTAAAATTTTGCAAAAAATGACCAGAAATTTCTTTTTTTTCAATTTTTGCCACAATACTCAGAAAAAATATATAATTTAACGTCTAAAAAATTGAATAGTTTTTCACGCTTCTGATATCGGTTTTCAATTTTTTCCGAAATAATTTTTTATTTAATCGAAATAAGATCCGATTCTCGTAAAAAGAAATCCCTAAATCGAATGTGGCTAAGATTTGACTTGATCAAAATAGAGATTTCAAGGAGTCTTTACGCCAAAAATCATGCAAACTGAGCCGGGGCCCCGAAACGCGTTTTTAACTAAAAACCATGATGGTTAATACACGATTTCGGCTAAAATTTTGCAAAAAATGACCCGAAAATTTTTTTTTCTCAATTTTTTGCCACAATAGTCAGAAAAAATATATAATTTAACGTCTAAAAAATTGAATAGTTTTTCACGCTTTTGATATCGGTTTTCAATTTTTTCCGAAATAATTTTTATTTAATCGAAATAAGATCCGATTCTCGTAAAATGAAATCCCTAAATCGAATGTGGCTAAGATTTGGCTTGATCAAAATAGATATTTCAAGGAGTCTTTACGTCAAAAATCATGCAAAACTGAGCCAGGACCCCGAAACGCGTCTTTAGCCAAAAACCGTGATGGATACACG
>AWWV01012454.1:0-132568 GCA_001974805.1 Corchorus capsularis
ATCGATCAATATAGATACTTCAAGGAGTCTTTACGCCAAAAATCATGCAAAACTGAGACGGGGCCCCGAAACGCGTTTTTAGCCAAAAACCGTGATGGTTAATACACGATTTCGGGTAAAATTTTGCAAAAAGTGACCCGAAAAATTTTTCCCCAATTTTTTTCCAAAATACTCAGAAAAAATATATAATTCAACGTCAAAAAAATTGAAGAGTTTTTCACGCTTCTAATATCGGTTTTCAATTTTTTCCGAATTTATTTCTAATTAAATCGAAACAAGATTCAGATGCTCGTAAAAACTAATCCTTAAATCCAATGTGAATGAGATTTGGTTAGATAAATATTGATATTTCAAGAGGTATTTATGCAAAAAACCATGCAAAACTGAGTCGAAGTCCCGAAACGCGTTTTTAGCCAAAAACCGTGATCATACACGATTTCGGCTAAAATTTTGCAAAAAATGACCCGAAAAACTTTTCCTCATTTTTTGCCACAATACTAAGAATAAATATATAATTCAACGTGAAAAAAATTGAAGAGTTTTTCACGCTTCTGATATCGGTTTTCAATTTTTTCCGAAATAATTTTTTATTTAATCGAAATAAGATCCGATGCTCGTAAAAAGAAATCCCTAAATCGAATGTGGCTAAGATTTGGCTTGATCAAAATATATATTTCAAGGAGTCTTTACGCCAAAAATCATGCAAAACTTAGCCGGGGCCCCGAAACGCATCTTTAGCCAAAAATCGTGATGGTTAATACACGATTTCGGCTAGAATTTTGTCAAAAATGACCCGAAAAATTTTTCCTCAAATTTTTGCCACAATACTCAGAAAAAATATATAATTCAACGTCAAAAAAATTGGAGAGTTTTTCACACTTCTGACATCGGTTTTCAATTTTTTCCAAAATAATTTTTTATTTAATCAGATTCATATGCTCGTAAAAACAAATCCTTAAATCGAATTTGGCCAAGATTTGGCTTGATCAATATAGATATTTCAAGGAGTGTTCACACAAAAATTCATGCAAAATTTGAGCCGGGGTCCCGAAACGCGTTATTAGCCAAAAACCGTGATGGTTATAACATGATTTCGGCTAAAATTTTGCAAAAAATGACCCGAAAAATATTTGCTCAAATTTTTGCCACAATACTCAAAAAAAATATATAATTCAACGTCTAAAAAATTGAAGAGTTTTTCACGCTTCTGATATCGGTTTTCAATTTTTTCCGAAATAATTTTTTATTTAATCGAAATAAGATCAGATGCTCGTAAAAAGAAATCCTTAAATCGAATGTGGTTAAGATTTGGCTTGATCAATATAGATATTTCAAGGAGTCTTTACGCCAAAAATCATGCAAAACTGAGCCGGGGCCCCGAAACGCGTTTTTAGCCAAAAACCGTGATGGTTAATACACGATTTCGGCTAAAATTTTGCAAAAAATGACCCGAAAAATTTTTCCTCAATTTATTGCCACAATACTCAGAAAAAATATATAATTTAACGTCAAAAAAATTGAAGAGTTTTTCACACTTCTGATATCGGTTTTCAATTTTTTCCGAAATAATTTTTTATTTAATTAAAATCAGATGCTCGTAAAAACAAATCATTAAATCAAATGTGGCTAAGATTTGGATCGATCAATATAGATATTTCAAGAAGTCTTTACGCCTGAAATCATGCAAAACTGAGTCGGGGCCCCGAAACGCGTTTTTAGCCCAAAACCATGATTAGTAAACGATTTCGGCTAAAATTTTGCAAAAACTTACCAAAAAAATTTTTCCTCAATTCTTTGCCACTATACTAAAAAATATATATAATTCAAAGCCAAAAAAATTGAAGGATTTTCACGTTTCTAATATCTTTCTTCCATTTTTTCCTCGAATTAATTTTTTATTTAATCGAAACAAGATTCAGATGCTCGTAAAAACAAATCCTTAAATCAAATGTGACTAAGATTTGGCTTGATGAATATAGAAATTTCAAGGAGTCTTTACGCCAAAAATCATGCAAAACTGAGCCGGGGCCCCGAAACGCATTTTTAGCCAAAAACCATGATGGTGTTAATACACAATTTCGGCTAAAATTTTGCAAAAAATGACCCAAAAAAATTTTCCTCAATTTTTTCGCCACAACACTCAGAAAAAATATATAATTCAACGCCAAAAAAATTGAAGAGTTTTTCACGCTTCTGATATCGTTTTTGAATTTTTTTTTCCGAATTTTATTTCTAACTAAATGGAAACAAGATTCAGGTGCTCATACAAACAAATTATTAAATCGAATATGGCTGGAATTTGGTTCGATGAATACAAATATTTCAAGGAGTCTTTACGCCAAAAATCATGCAAAACTGAGTCGGGGCACCGGAATACGTTTTTAACCAAAAACCGTGATGGTTAATACACGATTTCGACTAAAATTTTGCAAAAAAATGACCCGAAAAATTTTTCCTCAAATTTTTGCCACAATACTCATAAAAAATATATAATTCAACGCCAAAAAAATTTAAGAGTTTTTCACGCTTCTGATATCGTTTTTCCTTTTTTTTCCGAATTTATTTCTAATTAAATCGAAACAAGATTCAGATGCTTGTAAAAACAAATCCTTAATTCCAATGTGTTTGAAATTTGGTTAGATGAATATAGATATTTCAAGTAGTATTTATACAAAAAATCATGCAAAACTGAGTCGGGGCCCCGAAACGCATTTTAAGCCAAAAACCATGATGGTTAGTATACGATTTCGGCTAAAAACTGACCCGAAATTTTTTTAGCTTAATTTTTGCCACAATACTCTAAAAAATTAAATAATTCAACACCAAAAAAATTGAAGGGTTTTTCACGCTTCTAATATTGTTTTTCCATTTTTGTCACAATACTTTGCATAAGACCAATTTTTTAAAACATGTAAAGTATTAAACTAATTTTTTTCCTTAATGCCCTTAATTTATTTAAATTAAATAAATATAAATATAAATATAAATATAAATAAAAGTATTTCAAATAATTATGGGGATTAAATTATTATAATTATATTTTGTATTTACAATATATTTACATAATTAAAATAAAAAGTTTCATGACTATAAATTATAATATTATTATAATTAAATACATTATAATCAAAAAATAAAAATTAGAAATAAATTATTAATTACAATTATAATGGATTATTAATATCTTTCCATAATTTAAAAAGATTGAATGGCCACATTAGATTTTTATAGGTCAAACAAAGTCATTTTTGACCATTAATTATTTCAAAAATATAATTTTTAAAATTTTTTCAAAATAAACTTTGGAAAATTTTTAACTTATATTTTTCAAAACATATTTTTTAAAATTTTAATTGTATATAAATTTTTCATAATTAATGGTCAAAAACAAAATTGTTTGACCAAAGAAAATCAAATGTGACCATTCAATTCGGAACAGATGAAGTATTAGATTTACGATATCTTCCCATAATTAATAAAAAAAGTTGAATCATCTAAAAAAAAGTTAAATGCCTAAAAAAATACTTATTAAAAAAATATTATACTATAACACAGGGTATTCATAAAATTTCTCAATTGGTGATTTCATATAGTAGTAAGATAGTAAGATAAGGTAAGATAAGATGAATGTTCTCCACAATAAACCATTTTACATAACTTTTCTATTTATCTATCAATATGATGACATTATGAACAGACTAAGCCGCAGTACGTATAGCCAAAAATTAACAAAAATTTTATGAGTTGGGAGCCAAAAAAGGGGGAAAACTGAATGAACTTCGCTAGCTCCCTAGAGAAGATTGTCGAGCTGTTGTTCCAGATCTTGAATGCCCACCATGTTAATGGTGCTTCTTTCCTCTGGAGAATACTCTGCTTTCAGAAGGGATTGAACTTGGATATGAGCTTCCACAATATTTGTCCTGCATAAATAAATATAACAATCACTTTATTTTGTAGTAAAAAAATAGGTTGTAAAAGAATTTGAGATTGTCTTTCATGCATCAGACAGATTCGAAACTTTAACTAGCCAAATATAGAATAAGTCTTTGGCTAGGTCAATCAAAAGTCCTAGTTACATGCCATGAAATTATATTAGTTCCAATTTGAGTTTGTATCTTACTTTATCGGTTTGAAGAGAATAGTTCTTGTTGTCGTGTTCTGCAAATAAAGTTTCATCTTTGCCATCACCAATGGAAGTTCTTGCTGAATAGCAGAATTTACCTGTAAAAGAAATGGAAAACATCAATTTGTTGAAATTATTAACGCTTGCAAAGTCGAATAAGATAAATCTTGAAACTATACGTCTTGATCCAATTCACATGCAGATTTACCTTCTGAACAATTTCAGCCACCTTTTCTGGTGTGGCAAAGGCTTGTTCCTTGAGTGGCTTGGCCATAACTGAGTCTATCTTTTTATTCTGGGTACCAGAAGATAATGCAACTTTTACAGCTGTCACCTGCAGGCACAAATGAAATCCATAGACAATCACTCACACGTTGAAGCTGAAAAACTTCATTTGCAATCTAAGATGTGCTTTAATTCAGCTAAACCTAAGTGCTGATACCAAGTAAAAGTTTTCTGATGTTTTGACCGGTATTAAACATTTAAACTGCTTGAATCAAAGATCTGATCTTATTTCACTAGCAAGCAATCTTTTCAGATTCTACTATCTTGAGTTGTGAAAAGATAATTCTAAGGAGAAAACAGAGAAAACAGATCTTTTATTGGGTGAAAGAGAAAAGATGAACCTTGGTAACAAATGAAAGCATGGGATCAACAACTAGCTTAGTGACTGCCATAATAAACTCCTCGCATGTTGCTTTTAAGCTTTTCTCCAGTTCCTGCAAGTGAATCAAAGCAATCCATATGTTATACTATACTTTGGAAAGGCACATCCTTAACATTAAGCCTTGAGGTTTTTCAGACAGCAAAATCAGAGTATTCATCAATTGCTGGATGGTGATGAGCATCAAACCATGGAAAACTTTATTACCAAGAAAATGCCCGAGGGGAAACTGGGAGGGGGAGGAGGCAGTATATGAGTGGTGGTGTGGTATAGTTATTGCAGGACAACTTTGTGAGAAAATAGGTCATTAGCTAATCATTTGCTTATAAGACAAAAGCTTTGAAACTTTATTTATTCAATTTAGTTACTTTTGACAAACTAATCAATCTCTTATATCTTAAGTCCTGAGCATATGTCTTTGTTGAAGATTATTTCAGCAGCACATCCACCCAAAATGGCAGATGCCACTGCAACTTATTGAGAACTGAAACCAAATTTATCAAAGGATAAACTGCTAACCTTCTTGGCATCTACTTGACTTTCCAAAACACGGGGAGATAAGGTCCTTGCCAATGATGTTGATCTGGACCAGTCAAATAATGAGGCTTGACCTCTAAGTATCCGTCTTAGGTGCTCCTGTCAACGATATTTTGAAACAAATTATTTTAATTCATTTAAAAGAAAGATGAACTATGAATGAACTTTTAGAGATAGCAAAACAAATAAAAATTTAACAACCTAAGCATCAAACACTCTTGGGAATAGGATTAGTATATTTTTCTTGATAATATTCCCATGTCTTGCTGAAACTCAATAGAGTTTTCTGCTTAAGACTTTAAGAGTTTGTAAAGATGTAAACACCATGACTGCATTTAGTTAAGAACTTTAGCTTCAGAGAAGACACTCACCAGCAAATGAGAGAAATCAAGTTCTTTGTGTGTAACAGAGAATTCTATGTCAAATGGTGCTATCTGTAGGGCCAATACTCCAAAGTTAAAAGGTTATATCATATTATCAATTGAATGATCAGGAAAAGAAGAATAAGAAAGATAACCTGCTCCCTCAATATCAGAAGATGCTTTATAAGGAAGAGCTGCGCGCCCATTGGTGATGATCTCTTTGCAATTAGTTTGCTTGCTTTCTATGTAAAATTGAAAATTAAAGAGGGAAAATACAAATGGTTACAAGTCCAACCAAGCCCAAGGCATGCTTGAAACATGCTACAAACAGATTAAAGAAGAAAAGAGAATAAACTTGCCAACTTCTTTATAGAATGGGTAACATGAATTGTTAAAAATCTAAATCAAAGCTCATCCGCATATGTAGTATCATTAATTCTATAGCATGGACATGATATGGAAAAGCAAAAAACTAAGGCCTTGTAAAGTTCCATTAACTGTAGTTCAGCTAACTTACTTGGATTGAGTCAGAACAAACTTCCACAGCTTCCTGAGAATAAACAGCCCAAAATAAATCTTAAAACAGAATAAGCAAAGGGAAATATACTTTTAGAAGTTCACATGACAAGATTCTGAACAAAAGTGATGATCAAAAACTCAAAGCACCTGGGCCAAGCCAGTGAAGACTGCTGGTTCCAGACAACGATACAATTTTGAAAGAATAGATATGGTTTTCTCCAATGGTGGATACCAAGTTTTGAATACATCGGCGTTTGCATCAGCCTGCAGCCAAAAACAGGCAGTAGTGTTAATTATGGTGTAATTACATTCCCAAAAAAAAAAAAGATAACAGCAATCCAATTTCAAGCAGACACATCTACTGCACAACTAAACTGACAAATTTTATACATCCAGACATGTAAATGCTACTTTTGCTGAAATGGCATAGTATCTTGAGTGCTTCATCACGTCTGCAAATAGGTTTTGGATATGCATGTTTCCTACCAACTGGGACAACCCACACTCAACCCATGCACTTCTAATACACATTCAGTAGAGAAACCCGATATACAGATTGTTCCCCTTTTATATTGCACAAAATTTGATTCATAGGAAAAGTACTTATACCAGACGTGTATGAAGTCGTACATGTTTCATCTCATTCAATAAATTTTACCAATTGAGTAGCAACTCCATGTACTTTTGTTAGGGCTTTGAGTAATATAACACCCACGTCAAAATACACAAAAACTAAGGCGAAAAATATAGTAGCACAAATCTTAAGAGAACAAGTTAGATCCTATGAGAATAATTAAAAAGAGCATTGCTATAATAAGGGTAATATGATGTAGCTTCTTCAAAATTATCTTACAAATATGAAGATGCATAACACATGATCAATCATCTATAAGCTGTGAGAGAGGGAAAGCGTTAGCAAACTTACAGAAGCAGTTTCAGACTTTGCATCTGCAGATTGCTCCAGTTTTGCTGGGTAATCCAAGTCTTCATCAAATGGGATGTAATTTGCAATCTGGGTAAAGAGAATACAATGGTTAAGAACAATCAACATGGGTACGTAAGAAGAGGTTCAGTGTCATGATGTGTAGCATAGACCCAGACATGCAAAGCCACAAACCAAGAAAGCACAACAATTGCTCCCAAAATTGTAAATAAAAAATGCAATTTTAACAGATTTAACAGTTTGTTCTTCCACCACCACAGAAAAAGTCACAAATTCTTAATTTTCTTGGCAATCAACAGTAAACTAAGATCACAGAGGCAAACCAAGAGTTTATTTCCCATAAAGTACCACAGAGGAGTGGTAAAACAAATATGCCTCAACATGAAAGGTTTGAGAGATTTCCATTGATTCATTAGATGTACACTAAGAGAAGTAGACATGCATGTGCATGTAAGTAAAAAACACACCTCATCACGGATATGTGTTCTAGCACGAAAGGTCAATCGCTCGTGAACATCTGCCAAAATTCTTTCTAATGTTGGACGTAATCCAGCCAAGGACTCACTCCTCCTACTGAGCTGTTCTCCCAAGACTTCCACTTTGAGGATATCAACCAGTTCACAAAGAAAGTCAACATTTGTTTCATGAATGAGTTTTGGGCGCAATGTGTCATACAAGTATGTAGACCTACAACAAAAATCAAACTTAGTACTACACATTAAAGATATATACTTAAGTCAAACTATGGGCAATCATTAAACCACCCACGAAGGAAACGAAATGAAAATAGGAACAGAGAAAGAAAGCTTCACAATAATGAGCCAGAAGAGCACTTACAGAGGATCTATTAATGGTGCCAAACTTGAAACATCCTCCGAAGAAGCTGGGAAAAAATGATCAAAGAGTTGATGCTCAAGTTGACAGACCTGCAGCAATGGTAATGCTTAGGCCCTCAGATAATAAAGACAGTATACATCTACTCAATTCACATATACCACTTCCTTCAGAAACTGATAGTTGGGCTAAATTGCATTGTCTCTAAATCCCATCAAACAAAATCATACAATGCAGAGTTCATGACTCAAATAATCAGCAAGTTTCAAAACCCTTAATCAGAAGTTCCAAGATAGCAACCATGTTCTGCAACTAAACATGAGGACAACAAATTCACTATACCTGCATTAGATAAGCACATCCTGATCTAGTCAATGATGGTAGACCCTCTTTCTTGGAAAAATCAGATATTCGCTGTTGCACTATGCCTTTTATCTGAAAAAAAATAATAATTGTAATAACAAAAAAATTAATAACTGATCTCCACACTGAATTCAATGGTCTGAATCTGCGGGTAACAGATCATGCACTCACCAAGGAAAGCCTCTGTTCACAGTACAATTTATGGCATTCTGCAAGAACTTGAACATATTCCTTCCTTGATGCTCTGCTTTCAATTTCCTCCAATACGGGCTTAAGCTGCAAATGGTTTAACTGTAAGTTACAACTGCTGATGGGGAATCCCGTTTTAGCAGACAATCCCATACCATATATGTAAGATCTTAGTCTACTTGCAATTGTAACTGGAAAACAGTCACATTTTCAGACCAAAAAGAGAAACCATTACCTCACTAGCAGCTGCCTTGAAACGAACATAAATTACAGATGCCTCAACACCCTCAGAAAGAGATGCTTTGTTGCCACCACTACTCCGAATTGCTGCCTGGACCTGAGGAGGCAAAGAAAAAGTATTGCATATGTAATCCATCCATATATGCATACATATGTGCATAACTTTCATGTAGACACTAGAGGTGGATATTTACCTGGGAGGAAGCACTTCTAAGAACTGAAAGTACATGAGAGCGGATCATACCCAGGGCGCGAGACTGTAAACAGGCTTCCGAAATTAGTAAAGCATAGATCCATAAAATACATATATTGCTATTTTGATTCACTTAGAGAAGCAGTCCACAGATTGTTACTACTTACTATAACTTCTTACCTGTAGTTGACGGAATTTCAGCAGATAAACACCGGATTCTGCATATTGTGGATTGTTTTCCACGTACCTATAAGTAATCAAAATAAGATAAGCATGTGACCATCAGAAAGACAATTTTTACACAATTATTCACTAATTTGCATGGTTGGATTAAGTTTCAATACAAAACTTACGATATGGATTCATCAAGCCGTTTGAGAAGTGGAAGAAAGTTTGCATTTCCAACATTCATGTTTGGAGAATAAAAGTTAGAAGTAATCTGCACACAAGAGGGTAAAATTAGACAAACCATTTTCAGATCTATTACACAGCAATATGGCAAGAGACTTAGTATTAAGCATCAACCCTAAAGGATGATACGTTAAACAAAGATGAGAAAGCAATATATATAAACTGATCTCTAGTTAAGATAGCATTCAAACCTTACATTCTCCAACTCATCAAAATACTTGAGCTTACTGCGAAGTGCTTCAGCAAACTCGACCAGCTTTTGCTTCTCCATTACCTGCAATGGGAACAAGTTAGTGAGTCCATCAATCAACTCCTTCAAACCAAAATTTACATCTGAAAATGAAGTGGATATCTGAAACAAGAAGATGAACCTAAATTACAAGCCATACAAACAAACATCATACCAATCGGTCACATGCATCATGAAGAGTTTTAGTTTTTGTTGCTACTGCTTGGTGTTGCAGTTGTAGTTCATTAAATAGGTCTAAAGTCTCATCCACCTGCACAGACATATACAAAAATGAGGAAAGATCGATAGAACATGATAAATAACCAGCGTAAATGAGGAAGCTAGAGATATAGATAAAACATGAACATACTTGTCGAAGTATATCATCACAAGTCTGTATACGGTCCGTTAGAGTATTGACATAGTGTTGATACTTTTCCTCTGTCTAAAGAAAGAGAACCAATGAGATGCAATAAGCAAATATGCAACAAAAATACTCCATGATCATATGCATTGCAACAAGAAATTGGTACTAACCTCTGACCTCATGGCTGATTCAAGATCTGTGAACCATTTATAAAACTGTATGTGTAAACAATAAAAAACAAGCAAACGATTTAGATCCGAAATTTCATCAATTTCATGTAACCCTAGTAGAATTATATATCATTGTAAAAAGCAAAAAGATGTACCCTCCAAAAAAGTTTATATCTCCAACTCACACAATAAATAAAATAAACTAGATTACCTGATTTGTATTAACCAAAATTGTTTCGATAACTTCAGAATCTCCAAAATTCTTATCCTTTGTAGAAACAGACAAGCCATTATCTTGTACTGAGGAACGCTCTTGAGTCTACAACAGCATCAAGCAAACATCTTTCACTACAAAATTCAGAATGCTAGTAATATATGAAGTAACCAAAAAGCAACAAAATTTCTCACCAAATTGGCTGGAAATGGCCGCTCTGCCACCGCATCAGAAAGTGCCGTTATTGCTCCATGCTGCTGCTCAGACAAAGGCGCATTCTACGCAACAAAGGGCAAAATACGACACATTTAAACAAATATCTAGATAATTAACGCTTCCACACCACAGATCCGATACTGCAACTATAAAAATCTTCACATCTTCCAACTTCTATTAATAAGATTATCACATTTCGATTACAATTACGGTGCCGCTTAAGAGATCAGATCTTTTGATTACAAAATTCAAGAGAGAGTAACATCAAAATCAAAAATAACAAATTACTCGAGGCAAACAGCTACAAGTTGAAGTTTTAAAGTTCAATGAGATAAATTATGGCAGATCCAAAGCGCAGGAGATTCAAATCGTGAAGTTGAAGGCAAACATCTGTTGTGTTGGAAAAGAGTGAATTAAAAGGAAAAAAGAAAGAAACCTGTTCCCAAGTAGAAGCAAAGTTGTATCCTCTGGAGATGGCTCCAGATTTGGGGAGGTTTGGAGGAGTTGCAGTTAGATTTGTTGCCATTCTTTCTTTGTAATTTTGGTCTGGTTCTGATGGACCAGACGGACCTTAGCCTTTTGCTGGTTAAACGACGCCAGTTGAATCTAACGCCATTTTAAAGCACTTGCGGTGCACCAGATGACCTTGAAGACGCAATGACCCCAATCGTTTTAAGTAACTGCAACGACGTCGTTCTTTAATTAAATCCTCAATTGTGACATTTTATGCTTTTTATTTCCAAGGCTAAAGTCTTCATCAACTCCTTTATAAAGTTCTCTACTCCCAAATTAAACCCATATCATTTTTGCTAAAGCAGTATATCTTCAATGTGGATTATCATTAATTTTTTATTTTTTTTTTACCATTCCAACGAAGCACAAATATTAAAGAAAGAAAATTTCCCCACTATTCAGACTATCAAATTTATGAATCACTAAAAGAAATTTTTTAATCACCTCCATTATCATTAGAAGTTAGAACTTAGAACCATATCTCATATACTTCATCCATTCCACAATATGTCACTTTAGCCCCATGCACATAGATTAATAAAGCATTGAAATTTTTTAAATTAAAAAAAAGGTCCTTAAAAGATTATATTATCTTTCAATTAATATTATGGAATGGAGGGAGTATATGTAGTGATTAAAGATGTGATGCTTCGCATTTTTCCACTTCTCATAGGAGCTCAAAAATAAACAGTGAAATGTTTTGAATCTCCATTACAAGATCATATACAATGAAATGGACTGCTACTAGATCTTGTGATGACTACTTCCAAAATTGAGGAAGCTTTCATATGCATTGCAATGAAAAGTTACAAAGTTGTGGGATTGCTCACACTACAACAAGCAGTCAGGTACAATAACAGTTGTAAGTTGTTTGATAAAAGGCGCTAGCCCAACTTTTCTTGGGAGACAATGAGCTGAAATGGGTCAGTCCTTGACATCAGCAACACCCCCAGGAGAAATCTGAAAACGAGCTTCAGCTTCAGCCAAGCAAGGTGAACTTATGACTTTACAAATCCGTTCCTCCCCTCTTCCCTTGCGGAGAGCCAGTCTGTTGTCAATGAGAGCTTAGAGTTAGTACCTTTCAAGTAAAAGCAGCTTGGAAAGGGGAAAGTTAATCCTTCAATAACAAACCTTGTTGTCGAAGCATGAGCCATGATGTTACCACCAATAGGCTTGATTTGAGGTCCGGCAAAGATAGCTGAACCATCCACTTGGGCAACGACTTGGTTTGTTATTACAACAGCTACACCAAACTGCAATAACAGGCAATGCAAGGGGGATAAATGTTAAATAGAAGAGATACAAAGGAGACAAATCTGTACCTAGTAGAGTTCAAAGTATCTCATACCAAAAAAGTTTCAAAAACAAGATAGCATGAAAGCATTTATGATATATCATGCCACAAATACAGATGTAAAAGCCTTACCTCATCAGCCAACTTCTGAAGGCTCCTGAGGAATTTTGCAAGATGCATTTGTCGGGCAGAGAGTTCACCCCTCCCAGTAAAATCTGTTCTGTAGAGGGCAGTAGCACTATCTACTATCATAAGTGCGAACCTGCAGAGAAATCCATCAAATGATCAATGTGGCCTGAAGTTTCTAAAACCAGCTATACCAGAAATATTTTTCTTGATTGGAACTAATGTCAACAATGTCAAGTAAAGATAACAATAGCATGTTAACAATACCTTGTTTCCACCATCATTGATGCTGCTTCAAGTAGAAGCCTTGACTGATGGTCAGTGTTATATGCTCTAGCATAGGCCACATTCTCCAAGACATCAGCACCATTCAGTCCAAACCTACAAAATTCAACACTTTTAACTATTGATACTGCATGCATAGAGCTGCATGCTCATAGCAACACTATTGCAAAAGTCATGTACCTCTCTGCTATCTGTAAGAGTCTTTGTGGTCTGAATGTCCCTTCAGCATCTATGTACATCGCTTTTCCCTCACCACCTCCTTGATCTAATGGAAGCTGAAGTATCAAAGTACATTAGAAGCATGCCTTTCAAATTGTGTTAACTCATAACAGAAAAATTATTTCAATAATCAACTAATGAGGGCTGTGGTTAGGATTAGCTGATGTTAGGTTGTAAAGCTTATAGCATGTGCAATATACAATAGTTACTAGAAAGTCAAACTCAGCAAACAAAGCATCTTGCTGGGCATATTGAAGAAGAAGAAGAAGAAGCTTACTTGGCATGTGACACACAATGTGTGACAGAGCTGAGTCTTTCCACAACGGAACTCACCATATATCTCGGTAATGGATCCTGTCTCAATTCCACCTGTAAAAAAAAACCCAAACAAGTGTGTAATGACATTGAAAGTCACTTAATTAGTAGAAGCATAATTTGAGTTCTTAAACCAGTTGGATAATCTTAAAGGAGTCTTTAAAATTAAATAAAACTTCATAGACATCAAAGCACATATACCTTCCAAAATTTTATCAAGTTCACTTGATCCGGATGTTATCTGAATTATTTCCAGCCTCTGAGCATGCAGCTGGCTAGCACTAGTGAAACCCAAAGGGACTAGTTTTGAAGCTGCCAAGAACCAAGGAAGACTAAACATCTTGATTTCAAATCATTTCACAGATTATATAGTAAATGTCATTAACTGTTTGGGAACAGCAAACCTGCTTCCATGATTTTGTCAACTTTAGCTTCACTGATTCCTTTGATCTGAAGAAGATCTTTCCTCGGGGTGTAAGCAACAGATTCAACCGTGCAGAGACCTGCATCCTTAAGCTTCTTTACGTCCATGGAGGCAATGCCCGATGCCTTCAATTGAAGATCAAAAAACGAGAGATTCATAACAGTTAGTTTGTTACTTAGATCACGACACATATGAGGACTTCATAAAAAAAAAAAAACATGAAAAGTTTAAACATAAGCTACTATGTTATAAATACAAAAGAAAAAGGTAATTTTGGAGTTTATAGCCTATCTAATAAAACTCAACTGAATTACATTCCAATTAACAGAATCTTGATTTACCACATAAACAACGCCAAAAGAAACCCTTTGTTGTTGTTTTTTTTTTTTTTTTGCATTAAAAGAAACCCTTTGTTTAAAACACATTAGAACTCGTCAAGAAACCCTAACATAATATAATCCCCACCGTATAGGCGATCGGAGAAAATGGGTCTTACCCAATGATATTGAAAGGGGAAAAAACCTGCTAAAAGGGCAAAACAGTGAAATTGAGAAAACCCCATTTCGATTTTGAGATTCTTGAAAAAGAATTTACAATGATTTCCATTAAATTGGATTCGGAATGATAGGGGAAAAAAGGAACATTTTTTCGGCAAACTAGAAAAAAACCCAGAAAGAAAAGCGTCTTAATTTCTAAAAGAACGAACAAGGAAACAAAAATTTCGAAGATAACTTCTCACCTGAAGCTGCTCCACAGGGAAGGGGCCATGCTGCATCTCCTCAAGTTCTTCTTGCTGCTGTTGTTGTTGTTGAGCCATCTTCTGTCTCTGCTGCTCCATTTCTTGTTGACTCTAACGCCCCAAGGATCTGTTAGAAGCCAAAGCCCTGAAGAAGGCGAGGGTTTAACAGGGAAGGTTAGATGCACAGAAAAGGGAACAATGGTGGATTGCAACTGGAGGGAAAGGAAATAATTTTGAAACGAGTTAAAAGGGAGCGCCAACCGAGAGTTTGTGGAGAGTGTGGAAGGCTTGTCTGGCAAGTTTGGTTTGGAGCTTGTCGGATCCTGTTTCTGTACATAAATCAAGCCTCTTGGTTGTATATTTGGGCTTTTGAATAGCCCAAAATAGTAGAAGTCAAGTATTGTTTGGCCCAAAATAAAGTGAACAATTGATTTGGGTATATAAGCCTGTTTAGTTGAAACTTGAAAGTCTGGGTTTTTTCCGGCAAATTTCAAAGCCCAACTTTCCACATTCTTTTTTGAAGAAAACTTTCCACGTTAATTTCTTCATTTTCTCCTTTTCTATCTTGCCGAAAAATAAATTAAAAAAAAAAAGTTTTGCTACACAGCCTAAATATTGATCCGAAATTTGGTTTCTTATGATGTGTTCTTAGACGGTTGGTCCAGCAGACTGATCTCACCACTATTTGAGTAGAGTTTTGCTACATAACATGAGATGAATAGTCATGACACGTCATGTGAACAAAATTCAGGTCAATTTTTGGGCTGTGTGGAATTTCCGTGAAAATAAAATATAGATTCAATTGAACCCTATTGCAATATTTTAATTTTAGTATAAACAAAGATCAAATCTATTAATTATACATGTCTAAATGAAATGACATATAACCATCTCTCTCCCTTTTTGTGTGGATAGTATTCCTCTCGACATTTTTTATTCAATGTAGTTTCACATGTTGCATGATGAATAATTAAACCACCACTAATCTTAATTACAGAAATCGACTAATCTCAATCAATTCTACCAATCAAAGCTCTAACCACATCAATTGTTGTTATCATCATCATTATTGCTACATTTCAAGTTAGTTGCCTTTGAAAAAGGTGGAGCAATATTGTATATTTTGATACAAAATATTATGTTCTCCACATAAGAGATGGAAAAAAAGAAAAAAGTGCATAAGGAATTGAAAAGGTGTTTGGAATTGAAATATCATTAGGTATAGTATATCTATCAATTTGATATTTGTGGGAGACAATTAGTACGCCAGGATTTTGCATTATCTTTCTTATTCCATAATAATAATAATAACATTTTCTTTTTTGTTTTTGGACTTTAACTTAGTGCATTTTCACATTCTTGAATTAAATTTAATTGCTTCTCAACATAAGGATTTTGCGTAATAATTGGTAAAAAATTCACCATTTAACTACCTCATTTTATATGAGACGTTAGATTTTGTTGCTTGGAGTTTAAATAGCTCAGGAAATCCTTCCCCCATTTTATGTCTCCCCTTGTCCCCCATTCACCAAATCATGACACGTGTCCCTTGTATTATACCTTGTTTGTTTCAAGTTTTATCAAATAACATTAATAAAATAAAATAAAATAAAAATCTCACTTAATTAATTAGATGACAAAAGAAATCCTACTAATTAATTAATTTGAATATATGGACCCAATCCAAAGGATGAGGCTAAATCATCCTCTTATCGATCGCTTTATATCAATGCTCAATTGCCCTTTCTTTATATAATTTTTGTGGTAGCCATTGCATATATTAACTTGTCATGGTACTTAGATGGTGACTTTAGAACCAATTATCTGCCTTCAAAGTGGTGCTATTTCTCATTACTCGCATTAATTGGAAATTTAAAAGCTTCACATGGCTGAAACATGAACCACTTTTTATAGTCTTCTCAATAAAAATTAAGTTGTTAATTAGTTTGCTTTTGGTAACAGAAAATTCCTCTCCATTTTCGTGGCGGAGGAGCGCTTAGCTTTATGGCATTGTGTTTTTGGCAATATATGGACCATTTTTTATGCTCTCAGATTGATTGTTATCGTATCAGGTTGTGGCTTTCGTGTAGATTGATCTATATACTAAACGTAGCAGTGTTGAGCATATTCAATGACGATAAGACTAGAAAATACGGCACTGATAGATTGAAATTAACATGAATTACCGGTTGATATTGGGTTTTGTCTTTGCATGTTGTGCTCCTACGTATATTTGAACTCTTTTCAAGTACGTTAAATGTCGTGTTTCTGTTGGCTAAAAGTCGATTTGCTGCAGTGATAGCTAGCATTAGCAGAATTTGAAGTTATAGTGTTTGTAATAAAGGAGAATATACCACAATATTGTTGAAACAGAACAAGGAGTTCTTCCCATGTTTCCAGGGATATGCCTGGGACAAAGGCCTCATTGCAGGCCGTCAAAATACATTTTTCATCCCAAACCAACCCATTTCTTCTTTTCATTTTTTTCTTTTCCAACTGGGATTGACACATTTAGATTAAGAGGCTGGAAAATGTTCAGAAGCTGCTATCAATAGTACATGGACCGCAAGGAGAGAAAATCAGAAAAAGAAAAAGAAAAAGTGCAGAAAAGCTAAAACAAGAGAGAGGAAAAAAGTGCACACTTGTTTGGAAAAGTCATATAGTTTTGTAGTTCATTAGATTACTCAGATATAAAGGATGTTGATAGTACTTTGGAGCCCGCCAAGATTGTAATCTCTTGCGCATTAATGACAGTGGATTATAGAATTTTAAGCACTGCAAAATTGGGACGTTGACAGAAGACTTAATTTCTTAGAGCTAGAATTTGTTGACGTTCTATGTCTTTATTTTAAACACCATCGACAATTAATTTAAAGGCCAGGAGCCTGTTTTGAAAGGTTAAAGTTAACCTTGAGATTGATCATATGGATTATGTCCTGTTTCTGCCTATCCTCCAAGCCCACAACACTTAATTACCAGTCAAGAGTGTCTTCCCAATATTTGAATCACAAGAAATTATGGGCATTAATCGAGGAAAGGCCTTGAATTGGAATTACATATATATGCATGTAACTACGATTAGATTTTGGCAAAGGAAAGGCAAATTGACAGACTAATTGTTGAAGTTGATGCTATTTTATTTTTCTCACATAGCCAGGTTGATTTGCATCATCCGTGTTATACTCATATTTGCCGTGAAGGGAATTGTTGTGCAAATGCGATGGCTTCTATGGCTCATGCAACTTCTGTGGGGTAACCTGGTTCGAAGAACCCCCGATCAGTTACTCCCTTTATTGGAGGAAGATAGGCTTGGGAGTTGGACTGGGATTTTGAAACTATAGTTTTTGCTTGTTCAGTTCTTGTGTAGTAAAAAAAAAAATCTTATATATTAGTGTGCCTATAGAAAATTTTCTACTGAGAGTCTGAGACGTGTATATTTGGTTTTAATTTCCTTGAACAAATATTCATTATATTCATGATATATTGATAATCCTTTACATAAAGTAGAGTATGTATTATATAATTATAATCCAAATCTGTTATCCCTACATAAGGACATACATTTTTTTCCTTACACAATTGATCAATAATGTACTATTTGTTGACAATGGACAGAACAGGATTTATGTCCCATCTTTATCTTTTCTAGTCTTAGTATAACATTAGCACATGTATATACACTTGTCCAAATCACTGAAGGCCAGAGATGAAAGTTACTCCTGTTGAAGGCAACCATGATGTTCCACCAATAAACCTATCAACTGTAAATTTAACAGCCTCATCACGTCCAATTAAATGGAAACCAGGCCAAGTTACCCTTTTAGAAGTTCCAGAACCCGGTCCGGCATTTGCATACTCAGCAAAATATAGCGATTTCGAGTAAGCCCCAGCTCCAGGCCACTCAACCCAACCCCTTGCAGCGATTGCATCATCAATTGTTGATTCCAATACAATTGCTCTTGAATATTGCTTCCAGGGTCTTCCTAGATATGAGGCAACGCTATGTTTGGCAGCAGAGAAATCGGAACTTGGCACAATCCTACAATTTTGAATAGCAAAGCCGGTGTTTTGTCCTGGATCAGACCTTCCATTTGCCAGGATTACATTGTAGCTTCCTTGACGAGGACGGCGAAGTGACAAAGTGCAGCTTTGGAAAACTGCAGCGGCGTTTCCGAATATGAAGTCAATTGTGCCATAAATGTCACATTCCCTATAGAATTGACGAAGTGAAAATGCGTATATAGTGTCTTGGTAGCCTGCCATGCTGCATCTATAAAAAACTGAATGATCCGATGCAACATAAAGGGCCAAGGCTTGTTCTCCTTGAGGACCCGCTGTATTTTGAAACCCAATGTCCCGAGCAATAAATCCATCGCCAGTAATAGCTGCATAAAGATTACAAATTATAAGTAAATCATTAATTAGCCTGCAGTTTTAGTTCTTGATTAAGATTTGACGTCTTAATTAAAAGGGCAAGTCTTTTTTTTCCAGTTGGCAAGAGAAAATGAAAGGAGGCCAAAGTAGACTCGACTGTTTCAACTTTCAAGTACATGGATAAGGACTTGTCGTCGTACGTATGGTTGATGGAACTCAACAGTGGATATACATACAACTCAACTTATGCCGCTATTTTACGAAGTTATTCATAAACTTAAAGGCTAAATGCCCAATACCCTGAACTTATACAAAAAGGATAATTTCTCCCATAATTTTTTTTTTCTTGCCTTTACAGATTGACGTTAAGAAAAAATGATATATGTCCCATGCCATTAAGAAAATAGTTATCTGACAAAAGTGAAAGTATGAAATAACGTTTTTGTCGACTTCAAAAGATATTTGTCCTTTTTTAGGAAAAATATTTAGGGGGTAATTTTTTTTTTTTTTGCAAAGTTTTTGTGAGATAACGATTTTCTTAACGGCATGGGATATATATCCTTTTTTTATAACGTCAATGTGTAATTAGGCAAGGCAAGGAAAAATGTTTAGAGGGTAAATTGTCTTTTATTTGCAAGTTTAGGAGGGAATTTGCCAATTTGGGCATTTAAGTCTAAACTTAAATCACGAAATTAAAAGGAGAGGGAGAGAGAATACTGACTAAATGTAGCAGAGCCGGGCATGGAGGAGCCTCCCCTTACACTATCATCGCCGACAATGATAGTGTTATATTTACCATCTCCGATCAATGTAATTCCATCTTTGTTAGTGCGAATTTTTTCCTTATAAACTCCTGCCTTGACATAAATCACAAACCGTCCACCGGAGGCAGCTTTGATAGCTTCCGAAATGGTTTCATAGTTCCCTGTTCCATCTTTGGCCACCACAGCATTGGCTTTTACCGTCGGAGCCTGAAGTAGTTTCCGATCCTTCGCCGATACCCAGGTTGGAAAAACATTATTGTCCTCAACTAGCTTGCGAGATGCTGTGGTTTGATCAGTCATCTTGTTGACAAGAGCTAAAGTGTTACTTCCCAATTGAGACAGATAATCCATTTTTCTGGATATCTGTTCCATGATGTCACTGTTTAAGAAACTTCGGTCGTCGACAGAGTCTTTACAAGCTTGTTGGTACGTTAAGGCAGCACTTATCCATGTTTGAACATCCTGCTTGTTTGTGTTTTGAGAATTCTGAAGAGATAATAGCGATTGTTTTAGCCTCTTGAGAGACATGCTCAATAGCTCTTGACAATATCCTGCATGTAGGTAAAACGAAAAAAATTAAGAAAGAATTAATGAAAAAAAATATATACGTAATTAACCGACCGAATTGAGTTGCAAATTATTACCTGTAGTCGAATCGACATGTTGAGCTTGTTGGATTTCAAGGTTGGAGCTGAATTTGGTAAAATACGAAGTTGGTAACTTGTGCTCTAAGATGGTTTTGTTAATAAGAGTAGACACAATGTCAACATGTTGGATTCCGGACCCCAACTTTGTCATTGTGTCAACACAAAGGGCAGGGTATGTAGTAAAGCTGCATTGTTCATGAATATGCTTTTGGTTATTGTCCGTGGCAGCCCAACACGTTGGGGTTACCACTAGGCCACAACCCAATAACCAAAACATAGTGATCAACTCAAACATTAATCTCATATTTGAGAAATTGAACAAAAAAGACTTTGTTCTTTTTTTTCTTTTTTAATTTTGATACTCAACAAAAAAAAAATTGTTTGAGAAAAGTGTATTTGCTAACAACTTTAGCCCGAAAGAAATTAAGCCAATCAACTTAATGAATGTTGTGACTTCAAAGGGAGGATGGGTTTCATATTTATATGGAGGAAGCCTCATTTTGGACTTGCATGATATGTGGCAAAGAACAATTCTTTTCTAGTGTTAGTTTAAGGGTCTATTTTCTCAATAATAACAAGAAAGACGTGGTGCTAATTATCGATGTCCAAGTCTCAAACTAAATTTGTATACTAATTCTTTTTACGGGGTGGGCTCCCCTTAATGTACATTTTTTGTACATAAGAGGAGTACTTTTACTAGCTTCTCATAAGCGTCGATTATCACATTTTCAACAAATCCTTCCAAACCTTTTGAATACTATTCCCTTTATATATCATCACTCTGGTTAAATAATTTTAACTTTGATTATCTTTTAAAAAATATATATAAATCAAAATAAAATTTTAAAATAATACTCATAAACTTTGGAACACAAGCTTTTCAAAGTATATTTTTTGAAATTTTAGTTCTACATATTTTTCTTTTAACTAATAGTCAAAGTTGAAGTTGTTTGACCAAAGTGATAACATATAAATAAGAACAGAGGGGGAGTAGTTTATTAATTGCTTAATTCTATCATATTTATATATGTAGCAAACGAATGCGATAATTTTCACCAAAAAAGAAAACGTACGAATGGGATAATCAGAAATGGGAACGTGTTGCGAAGTGGAAAGGCACTTACAAAATTCTTGGATATTGCTTTGCAAGTTTTAATGTTCTATGATGTTCTCCAATGGATATATGAAAAAGTGAGTGTGGGTTATAAGTCCCCCGTGGGCATGCACAATAATAACACTATAGAAAAGTAATTAAAAAGAGTCTCATCTCATGTACTAAGGCGATTAAACTTTCGTAACCATTTTAGGAATTGGATGTTCCATGAGGAAATTAGGCCACATATTACAAGATATATGCAAATATTCGACCAATATATATTAGCCTTTCTTGAAATGAAAAGTTTGTAGTTAGTAGCAACATATAAATGGAAATGGAATATATTCACATATGCTAGCTAGCTATGATGGTGTCTCTCTTTTTTCTCTGGCCATACATTATCTTATGGTCCTTCAATTTCCACCCACTAGACTTTGTACTATAGCTAGCTAGCTAGTAGTACGTTATATATAGGTTCTTAAATTTCATAATTAAGTTTCTTTAGCAAGATAAAAAAAAAAAAAAAGTTTTCCATGAAGACGTACGCCAAATGCATACGGCAGACCTCATATAGTCCGATCACCAATTACTGACGTGCTTTTTTTTTAACAAACTTCCTTCCATAAAAGAAAGACAGAGAAGAAAGGGGTTATCGTTTTGGATTCTCTCCCTCGAATCATTAAATGCCGAAGGGTGTTTAATTTGTAACTCTCATTGTAACAGCTTGTATATATGTATAATGTAGACAAAAAGTGGGGAAAAGTCGAAAACCATCATCGACAAAACAATTAAAGTTTACAAAAAACTGCAAGAGCTTGGAAATACAGATGAGCATCATCAACCCTATAATGCAAAGATGTTGATGAGCTTTTGTTTTAGAAGCTATCAGAACGATATTGAATCTAGTAATTAAGGATCCATTCCAGTTTAGACATCAATTTTAATGAAAAGGTGCTTGGGATGGCCCTGTTTCCTTCGTCTTGTCACGGAATTCTCACAAGTTCTACGGATAAGGTGGTTGATGCATGGGGATAGAGAGGATTAGTTTGGTAATTGTGGCAAATGGCAAAGATGAGTGAGCCCAAATTACTGCCACGTTACGCCATGTCATGGGGGGAATTATGTTGCCTAGAGACATTAGCACATGCTTGTGATGGAGGACAAGTCAGCCACCAGGGCTATATATATGTGATATGGCTAAAAATTAAACAACCCATTACTATTTTGCCAATTCATATGATATATACAATACTTTCATTTAATCCTATTTTTTGTGGGGATATATATTGAAAGCGTCAAATCTAGAGATTATTTCCCAGCTTCTAACAAGATTCTCCTGTAGACTGCATGCGTAGCTGCGGGTTCTTGGTTGACATTTTTACAAGCTCAAAAAGCGCTACATACTTAAACCAAAAGTAGGAAAATGAAATGTTTAGAGGGGGATGTGCCTATCTAAATGTAAAGCAAACCGACATAAATGAGTGGCTAGCCTTGCTTAATTTGAGTATGTTTTGATAATGATTATGGAAATTGAACCTAATATATATTTGATGTATCTATCTCATTTACCATGACTAAATATATATATAGCTGAAATTTATTACTAATTCTCTCAATTATATACTTATCATTGCCATGTTGATTAGAATGTTACATTTGTGGCTTGTTGCAACGGAAATTATTGTATAATAATAATACAATTATGAATTTGCCTGCCCTGGTGATGCAGATTGAGGTCTACGGGTCCTATCTTAAAAAGTAATCTTTTTTTATGATTAAAAAAGTAGTACTCACCTATTAATCACTTTAGAAATAAGTTATGTTAGTTATATAGTTATATCAGGGATAAGATTGTTTCCCTAATCCATATTTTTTTAACTTTCAACAAACATTGTAATTGGATAATGATTCTTTTTTTTTTAAATGAAAAACAAATAAAGCACCCGGACCCAATTTATTTAAGTGCTAATCTACTCAAAGAAGCACAAGTTAGGTCAAACAAAACATCTATTAAAAAGTCTACTTACATTCAAAAAGCACTGTTGACTTGAGGGTTTTTTTTTTAGTTCAAAATTGAAGCCTTTTACCGTAGACCTTAGAACAACATTTTTTTTTTTCTTAATAAGTTCCAGCTGAACCAGCAAGTAGACCCTAATTCAAATTGGATCCTGAGGGAAAAAAAACTCCCATGGACTAATCTTCAATGAATTGATGTAGGATAGTGTCTTAATTCCATGTGCTATACTTACATTTAGTGCTATATCAGCCTACCCCAAGGGTCTAATTTTAGTGATGATTCACATTGTTGAGTACCTACGAAATAGGTTTAAAGGACTCAAGGCCCAAGCCTCATATAAGATATATATAGTTAAGGTATGACCATACATTCTCTAAACTCACTTGTAATCTCATTAGCTCTCTAACCCTCACCTCACACACTGATGACCCTACGTACTGACTTGACGTCCGGGAGTGTCTCCTCCGGTTAGCAGGGAGGTCCTCCTCTCACAATTCTCTCTTGGCTATTTGTAGCTCTCTCATCCTCAAAGTTAAGTCACAACTCATCTTGGCATCAACACACATACTTCCTAGTAGGAGTGTGATTGCAGGAGGCATTGGAAAACTAAGTAGTACATGATTCTACTTCCTTTTGGATAAATTAAATTCAATTATCATAAGAATTTATAAACACTTTCAATTTTCGAAAACATCTATATTTTCAAATCGGATCAACTTTTCCCTTTCACATCATATATCCTCAATCTAAATTTGATTCATACATTAGATTAGCCTTGGGCAACCACTGGCTCCCCTGAATAAAAGACTCTACTGTAAATCTTTTTGCTTCATCATTGCTAATGTTGGGCCTAACACCAGCCCAATTAATTCGTTTACGAACCCCAGACCCAGGCCCAATATTTTGGTACTCAGCGTAGAATATTGTATTGGGCGGATCAATACCCTCTATCCATTGGGTCCAACCCGTTGGATCCACCAACTTTCCAATGTTTGACTGCATGAATACCGTAGTGGAATAATCCTTCCAGGGCCTACCAAGGTACGTGGTAGCCGTCAGATTGTCGAAAGGAGTAATCTGGCACCGTTGGATCGAAATACCCGTGTTCTGATTTGGGTCAGTCTTGCCTTGGGCCGTGATCGTGACGAACTGTCCAGGTCCAGGCTGCCTTGGTTGAATACTGCAATTCTGCAGAACCACGGCCGCGTTTCCGAAGATGAAATCGACCGTTCCGGTGACAAGACAATCGCGGTAAAACTGGCGGTTGGAATGTGCGTAAAGAGTGTCTTGGAACGCATCGAAATAGCAGCGGTAGAATACGGATTGATCTGAAGACGAACGGAACGCCACCGCTTGCTCTTTTATAAACCCAGCAGTGTTTATGAAACCCATGTCTCTCGCCATGAATCCCCTCCCAGCAGCAACTGAATATTTCACGGTAAAATTTAGTATATTACAAAAGTTTAATCAATTTAACAGTAACCCATTGACATTTTTTTTTACTTACTGAAGGTGCCAGAGGAAAAAGTGGGAGTTCCATCGACTTTGTTCAAGCTACCAGATACGATTGTCTTGTTCATGCCATCTCCATAAATCATTACATTCCAATAATCCTTGTCGATTTTCACATTTTCTAAATATACCCCTTCTTTTACATAAATAACAAACTTGGATTTGTTCTTCTCTGGAATAAATTGCACTGCTTCTCTTATTGTCCTGAAATCTCCACTTCCATCTTGAGCCACAATTATATCAGGTTTAGGATTTTCCTCCTGAAGTAATCTCCTGTCCCTGGTTCGAACCCAGTTTGGAAAACCAGAGTGATTCTCGATTTTTAGCAGCTTCCTATGAATCGAACCTTGGAAATTATGAAGCATGATGTTGATTATGTTGGAAGCAATCGCCAGGCTGTTACTGCTGAACTCGGTGGAATTCCGCATAGCAGATTCCACTTGTTGGAGTAAAACGGTGTCCTGTGCAGCCTCAACCAGTCCATCCAAACATGTTTCCTGATTCGTGATTGCGCTACTGAGCCAAGTCTTAATGTCATTAATCTTGGCCTGTGGGAACACAAATTTCTCTCCTTTTCCAATTTGTACGGATGATATGGATTCATTGATATAATCAGCCGCATCCTTGAAAAGGGTTTCGCAATTCTCCAATGCTCCACGCAGCAGGGGATCATTAATTGCAGAAGAAGAAATGATCTTTTTTGGCAAAGATGAAAGCCTTATTAATTCATCGAGTGCAACTTGCATAGACAGTGTGAAGATTCTTTCAGGGCCTGGATTTGGGTTGGTTTCATTGGAGGAACTTGTTAGTGAAGCTGCTATGCTTGAAGAGCAAGCGTCAGGATACAGAGTGACATTACATACTGAATTGATGTTTGAAGCTGAGTAAGTAGGTGGATCTTCTTTTGATGTGGTTTTTACAGGAAAAAGTATTCCTACGACTGCACCAATGATGACTGCTATTAAGATGATGGTGGAGATTGAGATGATGATTATGCGCTTGCGGGTGTTTTTTTGATAGGCTTGTTCTTCATGCTCATGATCTACCTTGCTATAGCTCTTGAAGGATTTCGATGAATCCATAAAGCTATTCTAAGGCTAATCTTCTTGTTGTGTTTCACATGCTACAAGAAACTTGAGAATATATATGAACGGCTGGAAAGAAGATCCTGCTTCTTATTTTAGGACAAATTATTATTTCTGAAAAAGTTAAAATCAAATTGAAGAGGGTTTGACCAAGTTAATTACTCAGTAATAGTCCAATATCATTTCCATTGGTATTTTTGGCTTGGTTTGAAATGGCACCAAAATGATGAATGGCTTGGTTAGTGTTTGACAAATCAACATTTGGCTAAAGCTAAACCAGGTCAGTATCAACTACAACTTTTTTATTGGTTCGGATATTCTTGTTTCTATTGTTTATTAAGTCGAAAGTCTAATGTCAGATGGAACCAGTTGAGAAACAACCATTGATAACTTGATGGTTTATACATGAAATTGATTATTTCCACTTGTTTCCAAACAACTCTTAAAAGGCATTTTATCTCTAGTTACAGGCAGCTTCCATTTGTCAAACACTTGGGAAAGTTTCCAATTTTAATTAAAGTATATCTCCTCTTGATTGGATTGGCCGGCATTCATTACCAGAATTATTTCGATTCCATGACGCGGTTTAATGTCTTATTATTATTAAGGCCTGTTTGGTATACCGGTGAGAGTAAAATTGATTACTGTACTTGTTAGATTTGTTACTGTACAGATAAAATTTGTTACTGTACAGATGAGAATCTTCTCGGTGGTTGTTAAACATGTGTTTAATGGAGGCCAACTGATCCCACCGAGGAAAAGTGTTTGGTAAGCCGTTTGGGTCACTGATCGACCCAAACGGTGCGCCAAACAGGGCCTAAGAAACCTACCACAAACAAGAGCATTTACCTTGAACCAGCTTGCTTTATTGCTGTTAATGATCAGGACCAAGCTTGCTTTATCTATTTTTGAAAATGGATCCTTGTCTCTGTTTTTTACTTCTTGTTGCAATTGATTTGTGGACAAACATATGAAACACAAATTACTATTTACTAGGATCAATGTGAAAAGATTAAACAATATATCTAATTGAAATGATTAAAAAAGGGGAAAAATGGTCTGTAAGAAGACTTTTCCGACAAAATGGCAAAGAGAAAACGTCTAATACATAATATATATCTAGTATTTCTTTTTGGTGCTAAGCATTCTAATACAGAATTGATAGCATGCCATTGAATACCTTTCCTTTAGGTTAAGGTTATAAAAGGAAAAATAAAAAATCAATAGTAAAAATATAATGCAAGCACAAATTTTCAATTTTTGAAGGGAAAAAAAAAATCTCTTGTTGGCAATTAAACACTGTTTTACTATTCACGTTTCTTGAAATTATAAAATAACTAAAACCACGAGTAATGAATCCTTTTTTAATTGCCCAGCCCCATACGAACTTGAGCATCCTCGGATATTCCCTTGATCCATGACCCTTGTAAGAAAGTTTCTACGGTAAATTTCATGGCTTCATCTTTGTTAATAACCTTGCGACCTGGCCAATTGACCCTGGCATCAGTTTTGGAACCAGGTCCATTGTTATTAAACTCTGCATAATAAAGGGTATTAAGGGCAAAGTTGCCTTCCCATTCAAGCCATCCCGCAGGATCAATGAAATCTTCGATCAATGATTCCATTACAATAGTCCTGGAATACTCTTTCCAGGGTCTGCCAAGGTAATTCTTGAATTTGGCCTTATCAGCTTTAAATGATTCATCTGGTCTGATTTTGCAGTTTTGTAAGACAATTCCTGTTGTTTGGAACTTGTCTATCCTTCCTTGGGCGGTCACAATGGTCTTTTGGTTGTCCATTGGTTTCCTGACCCAAATCTCACAGTTCTGGAAAACTGCAGCTGCGTCGCCAAAGATGAAATCAATGGTGCCAACCACCACACAACCTCTATAGAACTGGCGGTGCGTTTGGGCGTACAAGGTGTCTTGGTAGCCTTCAAATCGACAATTCAAGAAAACTGCCCTGTCGGCATTCACTCTCACCGCCACTGCTTGATGCTTCTCGGGGCCAGCTGTGTTTCTGAATCCCATTGCTTGCGCCAAAAACCCTTCCCCGGAAGCAACTGAAATTAAAATATAAAGGAATCATGATTTCTCAAGTTTAACATTTGCCAAGTAAATACTAATAGTCCATCATATCATCATATTATAAAATTAACATACCAAAAGTTGCAGTTAGGTAAGTGGGAACTCCATCAATGAAATTTTTGTTCCCTGTGATAATACTCTTCTGAGATCCTTCACCATAAATGGTAAGGTTCACCATTTTCTTTGTAACATTTACGGACTCTTCATAGATCCCTGCCTTAACAAATATGACATACCTGCATTGAAATCCCATTACAATCAGAATAAATAAATCCTTATATGTCCAAACATCTTATGAGAATCTAAACTATGAAATTGCCATAAATAAACTAATTAGAAACTAAACAAACAAATAATAAACCCAGGAGCGGTCCAGGGTGCACTCACCAGTTGAGCTAATTAACAACTCTGGGTGCAAAATGGATATAATTATAATCTTGTAGTATTAACAAATTAAGATTATATTATATAAGTAATGAAGCAATCATATTCATACCTTCCTTCGTATTTTTCTGGCATTGCAGCCAGGGCTTCGGAAATTGTGGTGAAATTTCCGCTACCATCTTTTGCCACAGTCACATTTTCTGGGATCTTAAGTTTCTCTCCACCCTTCAACATCCTGCGTTCCTCATTGTTCAACCAGTTTGGAAATCCATCCTTGTCAACTGAAGGAGACCCGGCGGATTCTAAGAGGTGGCGACTGGCTCCTGGCAAGTCCATCAGTGAAGAAATATAAGAACCCAATTGTTTAATCATGGCAAGGGAATTGCTAGTGAGTTCCTTGCTAGAATTGAGGGCAGTTTTGAAACTTGTCTTCGTTTTTCCATCAGGGAAACTATCAATGCAAGTTTCTTGGTAAGACATAACAGCACTTAGAAAAGTGTTCAAATCACCACTTGTTAACACTTTCTCCATATCTTTGTCTTCTAATTTAGAAGCGGATGTCTTCAATTCATCCTTGGCATTGGCCACAACTTCTTTACAAACATTGAATGCCTTTTTCTCTTCTGGGGAGTTGAATTCTAATTTGCTGGCTTTTGTAAAGGCCTCCTCCAGTGCGTCTCCGGTGGCTGATATGGCCGACTGGAGAAAATCTTTGGGTTGAGCCATCGACGGGTTTTCTTTCACCGCCTTCTTGAGGGTGCTTTCACATGATTGCTTGTAATTGGTAGTCTCGCAAATAGTTTTTATCAGCTTTTCTGACCGTGACAACTGGTTTGTCGACGGTGCGGTGGGTTGGCGGAGTTTGCTGTTGTCAGCGGTTGACGGAGTTGCTTGATCTTTTTTCTTAAACGAGGCAACCGCAAAAATAGAGCCGACGACTAGTCCGGCGATGACAATAGCTGATACCACGGCAATCACAATCCTTTTTTTAAACTTCCGTTGCCTCTCTTGCTTTCGGCGTTCTTGAATCACGTCAAAATCTTGGAAAGCCATAATTATTGTTAATTAAAACGAGCTTGAGGCAGAGGTCTCTCTGCCTTAGAATCAAGCTAAGGCAGAGAGGGTAAATGCAAGAAATCCAATGAGAATATATAACGCTTTAATTCTTCCTCTCCCTGTTTGTTTTTTGGGTTTGGGTTTCAAATCTTAATGTCTTGCAAGTTACAAAAGGAACCTGGACAGGAGAGCTTTCAGGCATTCCTATTTAAAAGTTAGTTATGTTTTACATGAATCATAGAGAATTTCTCTCTCCAAACCGTATTTCCCGCTAATTCTTGTCCATGCAGCTTTCAAAATTTTTCACCATTGAACTTGAAATGAGGTAGAATATTATTGCAGCTAAATTTGGTCCAATTATTGGATGCTAATTAATTAACTTACCTGCCATTTCTAAACATGGCCAAACCCTGTTTTCCTCTGTGGTTATAATCAAACTATAACTAACTAATTCAGGTTCTGTTACAAAGGGAGGGTTCTGTTTTTTTTTTTATGGCCAGAGTTAGTTACAGAAAGACTAAGGAGTTTACTGGTTTTATAATTAGTCTGGTCACCACCACTTACTTGTTGAAAGCTTGATTCTTGAGTCAAAACCAGAGATTTAAAACTATGTTAAGATAGAAACTTTGGATGAAATTTTATGCATTCTAGATACACACTTCTAGTAGGGAAAAATGAATAATAGGGTATGTACATGAATATGAATATCTTTTTTATGATTGACTATGATGATTCCCTTCATGATAAGTCTTGGCGCATCAGACTATGTTGCATTTCGAAAGAATATTGTCAATTTGGATTTGGGAATGAGTTTTCAAAGGCAAAGTTCCATTCCGCCAGAAAAATTGATCCGAATTTTCCCCATGACGCGTCATGGTTAGTTATCACATGTTATGTAGTAAAACTCCGCTCAAATAGTGATGGGACCAATCTGCTGGATCAACCGTGTTAGAACACATCATGGAAGACCAAATTTCGGGTCAATTTTTCGAGCTACGTAGCAAAACTCATTTCAAAATTTATTATATTAAGCAGAACTGTGAATAATGGGCTTTGTTGACCCTGTTATATCGTACTTATGGGCTCTTGAGTCCATGAACTTTATGGGCCTGGGGGCCTATCAAGCTTGGAGCCTGGTGTGGTGAGTTACGGCCATCATAGAAATAGGCAAATAGCCCAATTGAATGGGTGGTTAGCGGCGGAGCAACAAACAGGCAACAGGTAAGTAAACAAACATCAAACAAAGAACAAGTTGCGCAGCGTGCATTTAGGTGTAAAAAAAGACAACCCGTAGACTTAGGGACTTGAAATGTTTAATAATTAATGGCCACTAGTTAAACCAAAACAAACGTTAAACAGAGGGAAAAGATCTTTAAGCCTTGGGTCCCCAAATCAGCATCTGATCTGCCTGAACCAATGTTTTCCTTTTCCATGGTTTGAAATTATTATCAGCTTGTAGTCAGTCAAAGAAGGCATCTCACCGACAGATATTTATGATGATATTTTTCGAGGTAATAGTTTCTGATATTTGAATTAGAATGATGAAATAACGACAGCCATACCTTCTTGTTTGGTTCATTAAATTCATGTATAAATTTTCCCCAGCAGCCCATGCAGGAAAATGTACAGTTCAAAACAGATTGCCCAGGAGATCTTTTTAAACCAAACTCCCTTGGACAATTCTGCTTGGCACTTTGCACTTTTTACAATTCTTCAGTACAAATTGAACTTTGAATAACTTGAACACCTATTATTACTATCAAACAAGAGTCGAGATCCATGTGGATCTGACCTGTAAAGTTAAATTTCTCCTATTTATCTTCAATATCTTTCACGATATTAGAAACAGACCAGAAATACCCAAAAGGAAGTTCCTAATCTATATACAATAAATTATATGGTCAAATCCCATCATCGTAAGGAAACGAAGTTGATTCCAGCCATTCTTCACCTGTAATAAACTCCGAGACAGTAAAATTGTAAGCACCTTCGTAATCCATTACGTGAAAACCGGGCCAAGTGACTCGATTATCCGTTCCTGAACCCGGTCCATAGTTATTATACTCTCCATAATAAAGGGTATCTAAGCCTTGATCGCCTGACCACTTGGTCCAACCGGAAGGATCAATAAAATCATCAATGTAAGATTCAAGAAAAACTGTTCTGGCAAACAGCCTCCATGGCCTTCCAAGGTAGCTTTTAACGCTGCTTGAATTCCCGTACAGTTCATCCGTAGCAAGAATCGAACAATTCTGAATCGAAATTCCGGTGTTTTCATCTGGGATGTCTCGAGACTGAGCTGTAATTACAGTGAACTGACCTGGCATTGGCATTCTGGAGATTATGTTACAACCTTGTAAGACAACAGCGGCATTCCCGAATATGTAATCTATGGTCCCGTAAATGTCACATTCACGGTAAAATTGTCGAAATGAATGGACATATAATGTGTCCTGGTAACCATTGATTGAACATCTGTAAAACGCAGCGAAATCTGCGTTTACTCTTAATGCAACTGCTTGGTGCTTCTGTGGCCCTGCCCTGTTCTCTATGGTTATGTCACGAGCCAAAAACCCTTCACCAGATACCGCTGCAACAAAAAGTTGATAAAGACAAATTAGTTTATAAAAAACTATAATTACTTTCTGTAAATTAATGGCAAAAGTATTATTTTCCTTTTGAAGTTCATACGTTTTTGTCCCCGAATTTGAATTTTGGATACTTTGCCTCTAGAGTTCTCAATTTTAGCATATGTTGCCCCTTGAGTAACAAACATGACTAATGACATCGTTACGGCGCTGACATGGCGTGTCACGTTAAACAACCCGAAGTTGTACGATTTCGTCATTTTCCCCTTTAAGCAATAAGAATTTCAATTCGGATTTGACCTCAGGTCTGTTATTACGGGGGCAATGGAGGTTCAAATTGAAAGTTTAGGAGGTAAAATGTCCAAAATTGAAATTGTGAAGACATCCAAACGCTACAAGTTCAAGAAGGAAAATGGTAAATTAATTAAACAAGAGATGGGAGTTTTTGAACAGTACCAATAGTTGCTGATCTGAAAGTGGTCCAACCATCAACCACACTTCTGTTTCCAGTGACGAAAGTGACATCACTTCCATCTCCAAGCAGAACAATATTGGTTTTGTAGCTTGGAACATCAACATTCTCTTCATAAATCCCTTCCCTGACCAAAATAATTACTCTATCAAGACTATTATTCGGAGCAAAGTTTATAGCATCGGAAATTGTACTGAAATTTCCAGTCCCATCGGCAGCTACAGTAATCACATCACTCGGATCATATTCATCATCACTACTCTGCAAAATCCGGCGAGCTTTTCTCGACAACCAGCTTGGAAACCCTAAAAGGCGACGATTTCGATGTCCTTTCTTAACAGGACCTGATTTGGGAAGCATTGAAAGAGAATTACTGACATGTTTGTAAGTACTAATCAAAGATTTCACAAGAACAGATTTCAAAGGACCAGAAGCAGAGTCCAATCCTTCTAAACATGTGTTCTTGTTTGTTAGAGCTGCACTAAGATACGCTCTTGCATCAGCTAATTTTCGTGAATCGGCTGATTTGATCTTCAATACTGATTTTTTCAAGGAAGATAGTGTGATTTGATGGAGATCTTTGCAGTCTTGCATCGTTCCTCTCTGTTTTTCAACAATATTTGATTTTCCACCATTGGAGAATAGATTTGTTAATTTCCCAGCTTCTGATAATGCACTCTCGAGGGTTTGAAGTAGGAAGTTAAGTATGTTGGGACTTATGTTTATTGAAATGGAAAGCTTCAATGAATCAAAACAAGCTTCTGGGTATGGAGTGTTTTGGCAAAAACTTCGTATGGAATTGGAAGACAGATTTGAAGAAATTTCAAAACCAGAAGTTGAAGAAAAGAAGATGGTCATGAACAGGAAAAAGATAGACAGTTTAGGAATTGAGGAAGCCATTGAAATCTGATGTAGCTTAAGAGAGGATTTCAAGTATATTTTATAGGCGTAGGAGTAGGAGTAGGAGATTAGATAAGGCAAACTGTCGGGAAAAAGAGACAAAGCTAAATTGCCAATTTACTTAAATTAATGTCTTTGGGAACATAAGTTTGCATAGATTTCAGTTTGGATTAATGTCTGTGACTCTTTAATTAATCTAAATAAAGTCTTAATTACGGTGGTTTTTGAAAAGAATAAGGTAATCGAAAATCTAAAATATGTAAGCACAATATATAGAACTAAGATTAGTAGATAGCTACTTGTCATGTCCTGACTCCTGGGGCATTGATGTTTTCCAGCTTTACTATTCCTTTGTTTTTATTCTTTATTTTTCTTTTTTTCCCCTTTTCTTTTACTTCACAGGAATTTTGAGAGAGAGAAACAAAGTCTTGAATACTACAAATTTGCCAAATTGGATCGAGGGGCAGAGGAGATGCATCACCCATAAAGCCATGGACTTTGCTAATTATGTTCTTCACGCGTTTTTTTTAATTTCTTTTGGATTATATATTATAAGTAAATTAATTCTAAAACAAGTGGGGAGAAGATGGTGATGTTGGATATTATAGGAGCATGAATAAATATAAAAACAGGAAGTCGATAAGGGCTTTTGTATGGGTAGCCATTTTCCTTTGCAGCATCTCAATAATTCAATATGCTTTCGAATTCTCATCTGCCCAGAAATTTACACATCTGGGATCGGCTAATTTGCTTCTGATTTGAATAGAATTATGTGACTGTTTTAGCTCAAAACCCCGTTTCCTAGATATCCAAGATTAAAATTTGCTTAAGATTTCAATTTCGGCAATGTTATTATTGGCCAATTGATAAAGAGTTTCTCTTTGCAAATTGCAAGCTAAGTTTTTTTTTTGGAACTTTGGCTGTTTAATTTCCTTTTAATTATGACATGAATAAAGGCATCAAGTTGACGCTTGTTGTCTTGTGGGCGATTCACGGGATGAAGTCAAATAATATATTTGAATTCGAGTTTTGTCCCCGGGCATATTATTATTATTTTTTTTTCACATGCTTAGATTCTTGATCAACAATCTTTTGCCTCTTTGATATTTACTTGTAATTTTCTTGATGTGGCTTGTGGCATGATCACGGAATTAAATATCCGTCGATACTTCGATATATCCGTCGATATATCCGATATCTGTACCCCTCGATATAAATATCCATAAAAATTTTAATGTCACGGAATATCCGTCGATATATCCGTGTATCCGTCGATATTTATCGATATCTCGATATATCCGTAAATATCCATAAATATCCGTAAATATCCATATTAAATTAAATATTTTTTTTTTCGTTTTTACATTTAGGATTAAAAATATAAGCTACATTTTGATGAAGGAAAGGGTTTTTTCAAAAATATTAGCAATTGAAGTCATTTATACAAAACTGTGGTAATAGTAATACAAATAATTGTTTCGTTTAAGTGATTTGGTTTGAGATAGACCCGGGTTTCTCGATAATTTTTCGTTTAAGTGTTGGTATTTGACACAACATTATGTCATTTTTTATTTTTGCCCAAAGCTTTGTTGAAAGTAAAAGTCACATTGTAGTTAAATATCTGTTTCAATTAAGTCTGGGTTTTGGTCATCTCAATAATAGGAAGATTCTTGACATGTATGAATTACCATTTTCGTCTTTCGCTAGAAGGCCAAACATTTATTGGATGGCTAACAAGAATTAGTCGAGAGGCATATTTGGAATATATGCACAATTATATGGCGGTTTATAAACCTTATATGTCATGACTTGAATATTTTAACTGGATTACTGCCCCCGGGGGAGATGATACATCCATGCCAAGTAGAAGTCATAGCAGTGGTAACTACAGTAGTAGTGATTTTGAGCCTCCAAGAAATTCAATGTGGTAATGAGGTTGTATTTGTGCTTTAAATTGTGTTTTTGTAACTAAAATAATGTAAAATAATGCATTTATAAATATGATATAGTACTTTCTTGCTTCAGAAAAAAATCATATAATTTTTTACATTTAATGAAGTGGTTAATTTGGTAACCATCATTTTGGAGATAAAATAAATGTGTGTTTAAATTAGTATAGTTGATTTATACATATTACATACACTTTTCGCAGTACAAAAAATAAAAAAAATAAAAAAATGTCTACATATACTCTATTTATCATATCTTAATTCTAAAACATGTGGAAATATATAAATAAGAATTGGTCAAAATTTCAAACGTTTACTATAAATATCCGTCGTTTTAGTGCATTTTGAACCACTTATATTTGAATTTCATCGATACCTCGATATATCCGTCGATATATCCGTTCGATATATCCGTCGATACCTGTATTTAACACCATGGGCATGATTGACAATATAAGCTTCTTAAATTTATTGATTAATTAAACTTCATATGACTTGTATTTTTATTTATTACCTTTTGTTTTATAGAAGTAAAAAAAAAAAAAACAAAAAAAGAAGAAGACAAAAACAGTATGTTCCATTGCAATTCAGCTACAACCCTCTCTATACCATACCAATATATTCAAAATTTCAAAGCCCTTTGCCATATATAGCTTTGTTAGCCTTTTTGCCACATGAACTATATATTGCGTCATATGTTTTGTCCTATGAACGTTAAATTATGACATTTTGCCTCAAGAACTTTCAAATTCAAGATGTCTATAGTCATGGGCGGAACGGGGGAGAGGGCCGCAGGGGCCATGGCCTCCCTCTGCCAAATGAAAGTTTGTTTGGAGTCATATTTTTCAATAAAAAATAATGGTGAAATCCTATTTTGGGCCCCCATAATTAAAATTTTCTAATTTGCCCCCCCCCTCCCATTTTTTTTAATTTGACCCTCATAATTTTTTTAATTTGGTCCCTTGATAAAACTTATAAGTTAGCTCCCTTTTGCATATAAATGATTCAATTTTTCTTTACATCAATTCAAGGATTAATGATTTATTTATTGTATTTTTTTTACTTTATCTATATATAGTATTATTCCTTGTTAAGTTGGTGACAATTTAACTCATTGCATTAAATTTCTTTGTTTATATACATACACACCAGTTGGCCCCCCAAAGAAAATTTTCTGGTTCCGCCCCTGTTTGTGCAAATTGTCCTTAATCCTATAATTCAAGAGAAAAAAAAGACTAATAGACCCTAATTATATATAATACTATACAAGAGGGATAACCTGCGCTTGCGCTACAGGCATGTTTTTATATGAGATATTTTTGTTTATTTGATACATCTGTTTTATAAACAATTACAGAAAATAAGATATGAGACATTGTAAATCTATTTAGTCATTAAAGTGAAATAGAATATGTTTAAAAGTGCTTGCATTTTTGGGCCAAAAGAAAAGGTGCTTGCATTCATTCTAAACAATTCAATACATGCTGATATTTTTCACACTATTAATGGAGTTAGATGAGTATAGAATAAAAATGGGTCTTTAGCAAAACAACTACAACTCTTCTAATTAAAAAAAATATGGTCCATTAAAACACACTAATGTGTGTGAACATGGTTAATCATCTAAAAAATAGTCAACACAACTGAAATTTACTTTCACAATCCAACATAAACCATATAGAACATAAGGGTTATTAAGTAATTAGCAAATGGAGAAAAAACCAAACACGACAAAAGGTTGTCCCAGGTGAAAAGTTGAAAGGAACTTTCAACAAACACCGTCTTAAAAAAACAATTAACAGAGTTTATAAAAAGTGCACTTAGTATGTTAATAATTTCAGAAAATGTAATTACTCTAATAACCCAACACACCCAATTATCAAAGAATACATCATAGGGGTCGTAATAAATGTAAACTGAATATTTGTGTGTAAACCGTAAACGGATCCAACGAAAATAGACTGAAAAAATGGATTGAAGAAAGAAAAAGACTTGAGCAACATATAAAATTACAGAATCCTCATAAAACCCAATAGTCAATAGATTAGCATATATGGAATTTAAAAAGGTGGGAACACCATTAATAATGAATTTAAAATGGTGGGAACACTATTAATTGAAGTTATATTCTAAAATTACATAAAAAGATAATATATTTTTAGAAAAAGGGTTAAGATTAGAACGATTTTAAATAATAAGCCATTTGAGAAAAGAGCAAAATGGGGCGATAAGGTTGTTCCAGGTTAAAAATTGAAAGGGCTTGTGAGTAAATTCCATAGGAGACAAAAATAATATATAGTATATCTATAAAATTCTTAATTTGATAACATGAGATGACCCTGTTGTCCATGGATTTCCAATTTTTTGGGATTTTCTGCTGGATTTTAAGCTGGTCTCAGTTGTCAATTAGGGGATAGGTTGGGTTGTAATTTTCTTGGTTAGGCACGGAGAAGAAAGATCAGAAGAAGATGTAGTCTCTTATTGCTTCCTCTTGATGGCACATTAATGACACGTGCAATTGCAATTTGCAAGCCATGCACGGCATGCTTATGAACATGGTGTTTAAACATATGGTTGTTCTTGTCTGGTAAAAAAAAAAAAACATATGGTTGTTTGTATTATATATTTATATATATGTTTATTTATGGATAATAATATTTATTATAGGCATAAGTACCTTAAATTTGGAAGTGACTCCTGATCAATATCACCTCACTTTAATTTGTTTCTCAAATCCATCTGATCACAACACAACATGCATGTTTAAAGAATTTGGCAACTACAGTGTTTTTTGCTATTGCAATCTGGAATATATGGCAGATTATAGGAATGAATCTTTATTTCAAAATAAGCCCTATCCAATTATCTCATAAACAAATTACTTTTTGTACATTTTTAGCACATACCATTGAAGAAGGAATTAATAATCTATTTTTTTTGTTGATTTTGATGGTCATTTACTTTCAAATTATAATCATCAATTTTGTCGTGTATGCTTAGCATTTGGCTGTTCTCCTTATGTCATTCGTCCAAAATTGATTGGTTGAGTAAATTGATTTTACAGTTAATTAATATTTTCATTCACCCAAAATAATAGTATTAGGATAATATTGAATTAATATGACTCTCCTTCTATTTAAGGTTTTCTCTCATCTCAAAATTAAAAAACTTTTTGCCTATCACATTTTTTTTTCTTGAAATTAAATTTTTTTATACAACTATTGAAATAAAAATAAAAACCTAACGTGAATGTCCATGAAGAATATCTAGTATTATCCCAAAAGATATCCAGGTAGGTTTGTATTAATTACTATACAAGACATTTTACGTACAATAGATAAGAAATTCGGGAAGTAATGCCAAAAAAAAAAAAATAAAAGAAGAAGAAGATAAGGCCCATTAATTACGATACAAAACTTTTCCTCATTAGTAAAATATATAGTAAGGTAATGGCAAGCATCACTTGATTAAAATTCTTATCTATAGAATCTATACATTTGCAGATTGAGCTATAGGAGCAAGTAACCTTCATTTTTTAGTAATTTAACAACATTTTAGTACATTTAATTTAATAAAACGTTTCAAATTAATGCCATAACCCAAACTTCCATTCTTTTCTTGCTGCCCTACACAATATTTAAAGTTAAGCCATGAAATGTTCGAATGCAAGTTTCTAGTCTGGGATGCATGGCGGTGATAATGAGGCTTTCGACTTAATTTTTTGGCCAAAAGGCTTTCGACTTAATTATCGCCACCGAAAAAGTGCCGAAGAAGAGGAGTTGGTCGAAGAAGGGTAAAACCAACGGCCCCAATGTGGTGATGTATTTTCAGGGCGTCGCCACCAATTTCCATTTTACATCTTTGCTTACCTTAAGCCCCCTTGAAACCTTGTTTATCTTTTTCCTGTAGACTAACCTTAATTAACCAGGTGCACCTCCCCAGCTCCCACATTATATATACCCGCAAATAAATTCTCATCAAGAAGAATACCCCATATATATATATATGGATTCATCAAAATCCTTCAAAATCTCCACCATGATCATCTTAAAAGCAGTACTCATCATTGGTGCAGTCGTATGTAATGTGACTCTGGATCCTGATGCTTGCGCTTCAAGCATAGCTTCACAGCTAAGAAGTTGTTCGAATGATGAAATGTCACTGTGGATTAAATCCCAAGGCTTCTTGAGCGTGCTTGAAGCACCCATAAATGTCACTATGGCAATGGATGGCTCGGGAGATTACAAAACGATCATGGAAGCCATTAAAGCAGCCCCAAGCAACAGTAAGCAATATTTCTCCATCTATATCAAGAAAGGGTTATACAAAGAGTATGTGCAAATTGATGATGATAAAACAAATATTGTGATGAAAGGTGATGGTATGGGAGAAACCATCATCTCTGGTGATCGTAGCAATGCGTCTGGCTGGTCAACATATTACTCTACCACTTTTGGTAAGAAATTAATTACAATTCTTACAAGTTTAAGTTTTCAAGTAATTATTTGATCTTTTTTTATTTTGTTTTACCTTATAATTGATTGGGAAATCAAATTAATGATTAAGGTGTTGATGGGGATGGCGTCATGGCTGTGAATCTGACAATTGAGAACACAGCGGGACCAGAAGGAGGCCAAGCGGTCGCATTGAGAACCCAATCTCGGTATTCTGTATACTACAAATGTGAAATGAAGGGATATCAAGACACACTATATTCTGACGGCTTCAACCAGTTTTACAGAGAGTGCAAAATTAGCGGAACAGTTGATTTCATTTTCGGAAATGGTCAAGTGGTCTTTCAGCATTGTGACATTCTTGCCCGTCAAAATCTCAAAGGAAAAGCAAACACTATAACTGCCCAAGGCCGTGACAAATGGGAAGAAGCCAGGGGTTTCACTTTTCAATTTTGTAATGTGACAGGTGATACGGACCTTCTAAAGGCTGCAGAACCAACACCAACTTACCTGGGTCGTCCATGGAGACGTTATGCTGTAACAGTTTTCATGCAAACAAATTTGAGCAATATCATAAGACCTGAAGGGTGGTTAGAGTGGGATAAGTCTTTCGACTCCACTGTCTTTTATGGAGAGTTTAAGAATATTGGGCCAGAGCAGCTACAACCAGTCGAGTCAAGTGGCCTGGTTTCCATGCATTTGATGATCCAGATTTGGCCCGAAACTTCACAGTAGCAAAGTTCATTGATGGAGACTCTTGGTTGTCGTCCCTTGGAGTACCTTATATTGGGGGATTAGGTGATTATTAAATCTGCTCGACTATACATGTAATTAATGTAGAATATGATGATCATTATGTAAGTTTATATATATATATATATATATTAATGAAAAAGTATTTTCACATGCTATCAGTATAATTACTAATTACCTTAAAAATCATTGCCTTTTAGTATATGGTTTATTTATTTATTTAGTTATATGGTAAAATTTAAAATTAAAAAGATGGTAAAACAGTAGTGGTTTTTGACAAAAATCCATAACCATTTAATGCATTTTAGAGTCCTTAATGGATGCCGTGGGGCACCTGGACTCTTAACTTTATGGTCCATTAAATGCAATAAGAGAAATGAGGAGAGACAATCAGTGGAAAGAGTGGTAAATGGTAAAACAGTAAATGAATAAGAAAATAGCATAAATTTTTTTAAATATAGCTAACTTTTCTTGCCATGTGTGGAACGGTTATAGTTAACACTTATTTTGGGACAAAAGAGTACTCCTAGTTTGTTCCTTATTAATTGTCTAATTTAACTAATTTATTTATTTAAGAAAAGTTATTATTTTACTAAATTTTATATAAAAATTACTTTTACTTCACTAAATTATCCTACATTTAATTGGTATAGTTTAGTCTTCTCAATTATCATATTTAATGAGTTTGGTGGTTCCAAAACTTGTCAAATATGTCATTTTAATAGAACTAGACAACTAAAAAGTAACAAGTGATTTGGAACGGAAGGAGTAGTAAATATGAATAAAATCATTAAAGCATTTTGATTTGTTCCCTATTTGTGTGTGAAAGAACTGTTCAAGATGACCTGTAATAATTAAAATCATTAATTAGGATACTTTATTCATAAATGACACAGCTCAGTAGTTAGCACATAGTATTATTTTATATTATATTATATATATATATATATATATATATATATAAATAAGAGAGAAACAACCGAAGCATCAAAGAAACCCCCCCCCCCCCCAACCCAAGATGACCTCGTATCTCTCAACCTTCTCCTTGCTCATCGTTTTGCTGGTAATGCCCTTCATGTTAAGTCCATTTGAAGCAATAACTATTGATGAACTCCAACAGATTTGCTCCAACAATGAGCATCCAGCCTTGTGTTTACAGGCCTTGAAGTCCAATCCAAAAACACCAACGACGGATTTTAAAGGGATAGCTGAAATAGCATTCCGTTTATCAAATGCCACAACCTATGAAAATTATGCTCTATTTAGTTCCCTTTATAACAAGACCACCGAGAAACAACTTTTACAGCGATTGCAACTATGCTTAACTCAGTATGACGACACCATTAGATCGATGGGTTCAGCTAGTAAATACTTGAGCACAGGTGACTATAAGAACGTATTTTCTGAAGCAGACAACTGCTTGGCTTCTGTTACGGATTGCGAGCATGGAATAGTAACGGAGCCTCAACCGCCCTTTTACATCCAAGAGAATGATAAAGAGTATACTTTTTGTGATATCTTATTTTATGTTTCCGGACGTCTTGCCGGAAAAATTCAGTGTTAATTGCTTGAACATTCATGAATGAACAGGATTCTCGTCATTAATAAATAATTAAACAAATTAAATACTAGTACTATTTTGCTAAAAATCTGACAATCTAAGGTTATGTTTGGCAGTGGATAATATTTTCCATTTTCCATCTCTAGAAATATCAAAGAAACTAGGTAGTGCCACAACATGTGTCAATAAAAACAAGTACATTTTTGGAGAATGGAGATGACAATGGAGTGGAAAATGAAGAACATATTTTTTTTATTTTAAGATTTTCACTCCATTGTCATCTCCATTCTCTAAAACTATACTTGTTTGCATTGACATATATTGTGACACTAGCTACTTTCTTTGATATTTTTGGAGATAAAAAATGGAGAATGTTCTCCATTAGCAAACATAACCCAACTCTCTCTAAAGCTAAGGTACATAAGAAACGGTCGCAAGAACTATTGACCAAAATTATGAAACGGTTGCACCAATTACCTATTGGCCAATAATATGAAACGGTCGCCACCATAAGTTGACCTTCGACTCGGCTAGCTCTATACCCCACAAACCCATACTGCTATACCCAATATTGTAAAATCCGGCCAAGTCCAAAACCCGGTGGAGGTGCTGGGTCAGGGTTAATCGGGTCAATTACCGGGTTATAATAAATTATTTTTTATTTAAAATATTAGTTTCCTATGAGACAAATATTAAATATAGTAAATATATAACATTAAAAAGAGTTTGGTGTAGTGGCAAAGATACATATTTTTCCAAACAAGAGGTAATGAGTTCAAAACCCATCACTTACAAAAGTTTTTCAACATTTTTCCAAATAAAAAACCGGTTCAATCGGTCTGGGTCCGGGTTAACCACCGGATTTTCCGAGTGTTGATTATTTAATCACAATAAAATATTAAGAAAGGTCCACTATTTATTGGTGTATATTTTATGGTAGATTAAATGTGAAAAGATTATGCATTCAGTTATTCTGTATTTGAAATTGGAATCCACAACATATACAAATATACCAAACGTGAAGAAAGAGATACCCAAAACCCGAGATTTTTTTTTCTTTCAAGATTTAGCTATATATATATTAAAAAAATGCTAGCTACAAATCTAATGACAACTAATTTTTGGTTGTTATGTGTGTCCATTAGTTTACGACTAATTCTTTTTGTACAGGGTCAATCCATTAAGGTGTAAAGTTCTCTTACTAGTGATTTTCTCTAAGGATGGCAGTAGTGCGGTTTTTTTGCGGATATCTGACACGTTCAAGACTCGTAATCATTGACTAAATGTTTTGGAGCGGTTTTAGATGATAAAAAACACTATCCGTTACGGTTTTGGAGCGGTTTTGGATTTACGGTCATAGATAGCGGATATCCACATAAAACCGTTTAGAATCTATTAATTGTTTTTTATAGTAGATATCTGCATAAAAACCGTATAAAATTCGTTAAAACATAAAATTGAGTTAATTTGGTGGTTTTAGATTCGTATTCGATTTTTAGACGGATATCCGCTTAATAAATGGTTAAGCAGTGCAGATTTGGATATCCATAAACAGTTTCAATGCAGACATCAGGTTTAGAATTTTAAATGGTTTTTATACGGATTTGGATAATGGATAATTAAACGGTTTCGGTTTTGGATAGTGAAAATTTTGCGGTTATTCGCACCGCTACCATCCCTAATTTTCTTCATTGACAAGTCTTAAATTTGAGACTTTATTACTTAAAGAGAATAAGTACCGAAACACTTGAACAAAGAATTTGTGATAGTACTTGCAATTAAATTGATAAGCTTGTCTTGACAAAGATTATTGTAACAAACGGGTAAATTTTTAAGTAACAATGATTGTTGGATTAGTGGAAGAAGTTTAATGCCTCCGTTAAATAAGCTCTTGGGTTTGAGTCTTCAGAATGGAGAAATTAATAGGCAATGAGAGAATTTTCCCCTTTTTGGTGTCTGATGTGGCTCGACTCCGAATTAGTGGGGATTAAATGAGACTACCAGATACTAGGTAGTTTGTACCAAAATAAAGTTAAAAGATTAAGTGACTAGAGATTTTTTTTATTTTTTTAAAGATAAAAAAAGATACATGATCAAATGACTAAAAATTTTCTTATTACAATAATTATGAATATAGTGGTGTCCATAGTGTTAAGTTCGTTATTATGATGATATGGTTGACATTAACTTGTTGAATCTATAATAATGATAATAATAATAATTGTTGTCACAATTAATAAATAATCAATTGACAAATTTTTTTTTCTCACAATAATTTTGAATAGAAGTTACTATAGTAGTAAGTTTGTTACAGTGATGACGTATAGTAAGTTTGTTACAGTGATGACGTATGTCCTAGTGAAGTTACTATAGTAGTAAGTTTGTTACATGCGGCTCGATGTGTTTGCAAAGCGGTACAGTGTCATCCTCAAAGCTTCCATGTTCTTCTCGCTGAGTTCCAGTTCTTCTGCAGTTCATCAAGGACAGTCTTGCTTGCGGCATGCACGCAGAAACGTTCGAATGCAAGTTTGTTGTCTGGGTGGTGAAAATGACTCAATGAGGCTTTCGACTTATCGCGGCAGAAAAAGTGCCTCCAAATATATATTTATTTTTTAAATTTTTTTGAAAGGCGAAGGGAAGAATTATTCAATTGATAAAGATAGGCACACTAACTAAAGTGCAGATAACAAAAGACCAATTAATTCAAGGAGACGAGCCACCAAAACGGTTGAGATCAAGAAAAGCAAAAGCAAATTAACAGAGGGATGTGATAAGAACTAGCAAAAACACTATATATATATAAGAAATGAAAGAAACAGCACTGTGCGATCAATGTTCCTTTCGCAAGAGCATCCAAGAAAGCTTCTCAACACCACATCAGGTTTTTCACCGGCTAAACCGCATATATACATTAACCTCAAGTATAAACCTCAAGCATAAACCTCCCCTTTCGTATCTAACATTTCGTTATCTTTCCATTCTCTCTCAAGAGTTCCATCCAGCTGAAAGTCTGAAATCACCACGGTCTCCGCCGCTCACAGCCCCAGTACCATTCACTGCCATCGTTTGAAGGTGGTCAAATCTGAAAATTTTACCCTTTTTTATTTTCTTGAATCTTTTACAGTTTGATTAGATTAAATTTATTTAAAATGAGTAAGTACAAGACCCATTGGTTTATTCATTTTTCCCATTTTTAAAGTTAATTTATTTTTTGTTTCTTTCTAGTAAAAATAATATATAATACTCGTATAAAAAACATATATTAAAAATGGTTTTTGGGTGATACTGTTTTAGGTTTAAAAACAAATCCAAAAGACAAAAAAGGGTGAGAATTAATTGAAAAGAGATTGATATCTCAAAAAAATTGAAAAGAGGTTGATATCTCAACAAAAATTGAAAAGAGGTTGAAATTTTGCACAAATGGGGAAAAAAAAAATGAGACTACAAAACTTTTTTTTCCACAAAGGAGAGACAGTATGAGAAAGAAACTGAAAAAAAAAGGCCTAATGCCACATGCTATAGAGTTAACAAAAGACAGAAATGCCCATGCTTAACAGTGCAGAACATAATCAAAATTAACCACATTTAAGATAATCCATTCCCGATATAAGTAATTTTAAGTTGCCTTAGTATATGGTTTATTTATTTATTTATTTATATGGTAAAAAAGTAAAATTAAAAAGATGGCAAAACAGTAGTGGTTTTTGACAAGATTGATAACCATTTAATGCATTTTAGAGTCCTTAACGGATGCCGTGGGGCACCTGTTAACTGGATTACTAAGTTTATGGTCCATTAGTCACCGCCCTGGACTATTTTGTCATTTGTAGTACATGATAAAACACTAAATGAATAAGAGGTAGCATAAATTTTTTTTAAATATAGCTAACTTTTCTTGCCATGTGTGGAACGGTTATAGTACACACTTACTTTGGGACAAAAGGGTACTCATCTTGTTCCTTCTTACTAATTGTCTAATTTAACTAATTTATTTATTTAAGAAAAGTTGTTATTTTGTTAAATTTTATATAAAATTTACTTTACTTCACCAAATTATCCTACATTTATTTGATATAAGTTAGTCTTCTCAACTATCATATTTAATGAGTTTTCTCTTTCCAAAGCATGTCAAATATGTCATTTTAATAGAATTGGACGGTCAAAAATAACAAGTGATTTGGACAATTAAATAGAACAGAAGGACTACTAATTAAATATGAATAAAAGCATTAAAAGCATTATGATATGTTCCCTTATTGCATGGGAAACAACTGTTCATGTTGACATGTAATAATTAAAATCATTAATTAGGATACTTTATTCATAAAAGACACAGCAGTTAGCACATAATATTTTATATATATTAGGGTAAAGTTATTTGCACTACTTTGAGCACACTATTTTGCTACACTATCAGGGACGTACTTAGGGGGGAGCAGGCAGGGGCCATGGTCCCCCCTAAGTTGGTAAAATTTTCATTTAGTCCTTATAAGTTTTCATGTAAAATGAGAAAATTTTATATTTGGTCTCCGCCCAATTGGTGAAATTATCTTTAAAGGCATGAATTTCAATGTGAAATGAGAAATTTTTTATTTAGCTCCTACAATATTTTACAAAATAATCCTTATATTATAATAATTTCAGTACTTATATATTAAATTTATGGCATCAATATTCTTCAATTGTAATCATTGTTAATTTTTTTTATTATTATTGTATTTGATTATATCGCCCCCCAAAGCAAGAATCCTGGGTCCGCCCCTGTACACTACCTATATCCAATGGTTGTTTTTCAAATCAAGGTTACATCCAAGGATTATAAATAGTAGTGTACAAAAGTAGTGTGCTCAAGAGTAGTACCCATTAACCTTGTCCTATATATTATTATATAACATAAGAGAGAAACAACCAAAGCATCAAAGAAACAAGAACCAGAAGAAGAAAAAGGGAAAAACCCCCCAAACCTAAGATGGCCTCGTATCTCTCCACCTTCTCATTGTTCTTCGTTTCATTGGCGATGCCCTTCATGCTAATTAGTCCATCTGAAGGAATAACAACTGATGAACTCCAGCAGATTTGCTCCAACAATAGCCATCCAGCCTTGTGTTTACAAACCTTGAAGTCCAATCCACAAACACCAATGGCAGATTTTAAAGGAATAGCTGAGATAGCATTCGGTTTATCGAACGCCACAGCCTACGAAAATTATGCTTTATTCAGTTCCCTTCATAACAAGACCACCGAGAAACAACTTTTACAGCGATTGGAACTATGCTTAGATTAGCATGACGAAATCATTGGACTGATGGTTCAACTAATGAGCACTTGATCACAGGTCACTATAAATACGTATTTGATGATGCAACCGAATGCACGAGTTCTGTTTATGATTGCGAGAATGGAATAGTAACGGAGCCTCAACAACCCTTTTACATCCAAGAGAATGATAAAGAGTATACCTTTTGTGATATTTTATTTTATGTTTATGGACGTCTTGCCCGAAAAATCCAGCCGTAATTTCTTGAACATTCATGAATGAACAAGATTCTTGTCATCTACACTGAATAAATAAAGAAATACCACTCCCTATTTAGCTAGATTTTTTTTTTTTCAAAAATAAAGACTACGTATTTTGCTAGAATTATGACAATCTACTTTTATTCTGTCGCAACGCAACCACTATTGGCCAAAATTATGAAACGGTCGCCACAATGAGTTGACCTTTGACTCGGCTAGCTCTATTCCCCACAAACCCATACTCCTATACCTTGTTCAGAAATCAGAACAATTACAATTAAGCAATTATTTAATCACAATATAAAATTATGTAAGGTGTCCATTATTTATAAGTGTATATTTTATGGTAGATTAAATGTTAAAAGATTATCCATCCAGTTATTCTCTATTTGAAATTGGAATTCACAACATATACAAATACCAAACGTTAAGAAAGAAACACCCAAAACCCAAGAAATTTTCTCTTTCAAAACTTAGCTATATATTAAAAAGATGCTATAATAATTTTCCATAATTAAATACAAGATAATGAAGTTCCAATTCATATAATGTTGTGCTTATTTAAACCCCAAGTCCTGATGTAAACTTAACTCCAGTTGATGGCAACCACAAGTTTCCTTCAATGAATTGGGTCACTGTAAAATTTAGGGCTTGAGCAGAGCTGTTTAAGGTATGGTAGCCAGGCCACTTAACTCTTCGACCAAGCCCAGCCCCAGGCCCAAAATTCATGAACTCTGCATAATACAATGTATCCAAAGCAAAATCTTGATTCCACTCGAGCCACCCTTCTGGCCTTATAGCATTGCTAATATAGGACTGCAAAATAACAGTTCTTGAATACAGCTTCCATGGTCTTCCAAGGTATGACTGTGTCGAGTTTACAAATGGTAACAAATCTGTATCAGCTGAAATATTGCAGAACTGAATGGAGAATCCTGTTGGCTGATTTGGGTCTTTGCGACCTTGTGCGGTGATGGTGTTTTTCTGGTTCGGAAGGCCTTGTTTGACTCGGATGTCGCAGTTTTGGAACATCACGGTGCCGTCGCCGAATATGAAATCCACCGTGCCGCTGATCTTACATTCTCGGAAGAATTGTCGCATTGTGTGAGTGTAGAGTGAATCTTGGTACCCTCTAATGTTACATCGGTAGAAAACAGAGAGGTCAGAGTCCGACCGCAACGCTACTGCTTGGTGTTTCTGCGGCCCGGCTGTGTTCTCAAATGTTATGTCTCTTGCTATGAATCCTCTTCCACTGACGGCTGCAGATTTTTTCAAGACAAAATATTATTGATGTATTTCAGAATAACAATAATGCAAAAATACCATCTAGTGGTAAGCAGCTGGTTTTTGTGTAAGGAGTTCTTTTGTTTAAGAAGTCTCATGTTCGAGACCTTGCATACACAGTCGCTTCTTTTAACTAAGGTGGGCGATGTGAGTCAAATCCAAAAATAATGCAAAAGAATAGGACAACATTGATTGTGATCAATGCTTCATGTCATGTTATATGCAAAAAAACAGGGGATCCTACTCTTTCTTTAATTTTGTACTAATTTATTCTGATTTTCTCACCCACAAAAAGTTAGATGATGAAAAATATATCATCATTATAATATATATTTGCCATACATAGAAGCCATGCAGGATATGGATTCTTACCTTCTTGGGATGTCAAATAGGCAGATGGGTACTCTGGCACTCAAAAAAATGTGATACAACCCCTTAACAAGGACAATTCATTTATTTGTACTACAAAGTAATGTTAAATGAAATGGATCTATGCTACCAAGCTATAGTAAATTAAATAATGGCCCCAACCCCCCCAACCCATTCCCTCAAGGAGGTTGCCATGGCCCCATTTTAGCAGAAGATCAACCCCCTGCTTTTGAATTTGAGTATGAAATTTATGATTCTGCATTAATGGCTGTAAGCCGGCATGTTAATTCAAGGCAAAGTCCCCTTTTTCAAAAGGAAAATAAATGGCTTTGTGGGTCTTAAAACCTAACAAGTTTAACCAATATATAAAGTTCCATTAAAATGTGACTACTAAACTGTGTACTATAATATATACTTACCAAATGTTGCTGATCGAAATGTGGTCCATCCATCAATGAAGCTTCGGTTTCCAGATATTATTGTTACATCCATTCCATCGCCAACCATCATAAGGTTCCATTTCTTCTTCTTAATCTCCACATTCTCATTATATAATCCCTTCTTAATGTAAATAACAAATCTGCTCATGCTGTTGTCTGGTGCTGCAGCAATTGCATCCATTATTTTTGTGAAATTTCCAGTCCCATCGGCTGCAACAACTACATCAGCTTGAACTCCGTCTACCATTAACAACTTTCTATCCTCCCTTTTAAACCATGCTGGAAATTGGTTCTTATTCGATAGTTTTTTTCCAGGAACATGTCCCCCTCCTCCTCCTTTACCATTTTGACCGCCATTTTTGGCACCTCCGCCATTTGACTTTGAACTGGGACCAGGGTCAACCATGGTGAGAAGGTCACTGACTAGCGATGTCACTTGGTTCAGGCTCCCTGCAACTACGGTTTTGACTATGCTGTTTGTACCTTCAAACCCATCAATGCATGTCTCGTGATTAGCCATTGCAGCACTAAGCCATGTTCTTAAATCGGAAGCTAGATCCCCAGTGCTGTTATGTTTACCTGCCAATAAGTAAAATAGAAAATTAATTAAACTAATTACTATAGCTAAATCTAGCCACCACAAAAGTTGCATGCAATCACATGCTTGGGTATAATTTCAGTACTAAAACGGTAAAACCCCAAAAGGTGGAAAAAGTGATTGGGGATCATATGCTTCCCTATGTTTAAACTTTTCCATGAAAAAAAAAAAAGGAAAAGAAAAAGAAAGAAAAAGTAAAATTACCATTAGGACTCTGGGAAGCAGACATAGTCCAGCTTAACTCCTCAGCAGAAAAATCCAGAAGATCAAGGCAATCATTAATGGCATTACCAAGTCGAAAATCACCAAAAAAACTGCCAAACTGAGACACAATGGAGGTCACTTTTCTTATACCATCAATGGTGGTCCTTAAAGAGTTTACAAACTCAGTTGCCGGCACATTCAAGCACTCAGCTCCCAGAAAATCAGCATTGCTGCTAATGGAGGTTGCATGTGGAGTAGCAGTAAACAACCCAAGAACAAAAACCAAAACCAGGAATGAACTTGTGGAGAATTTTAACATGTTTTTGGGAAACATTAAAGAATATGACATTTGATATATTACGAAGATCATATACTATTTCTACATAGAAATAAAGGGGTTGAAGAAAAAGAGAGAGATGTAAGACGAATTTAAGGAGAAAAGAAAACAGGGGAAGGGAAGAGTAGTATTATAGAGAGTTAGATGGGAAGGTGAAGGAATTTAAGAAGGAAGGTGGGGGGGAGAGAGAGAGATGACATATGAAATTGGGTAACATGAATGAGTCAAGTTTTTTTTAGTGACAGTGTTGGGTGTGGTCTATTTATCCTTAGTGTCGGCGGTGAAAAACGTGTAAAAATTTTCCCTTTTATTGGCTTTAAATGCAAACGAGGGGCAACATCTTGTCTTGTGTGCCCTGCCCATTGCTCTAGGTTTTTAGTTTCACCTCTTCCTCCTTTTACTCCATGTGTCCTCTCTACCTTTTATTTTTCTTACATTTTTAATGTATAAACCAGCCATAAGCCCATACCATGCATCATCAACCATTTAAATTTTAAATAAGAGATATTGTCACCTTTTTCAGTTTAATTTCTTTTCCCCCACTTTTAACCATGCACCAATGAGCAATGCAAATGAATCTAAACTTAATTAGTTTATTATTAAGAAATCATCATGATCACCAGAGTTTTATTCTTGTAATGGTTCTCATTCAATTTAAATAGGACTGTATCATAAATCATTAAAACAGATACACCCAAAAAAAAAAACCTTAATTGTATAACTTTTGAAATATGATAGTTCTTTGAACCAAAAAAAAAAAAAAAGAAATATGATAGTTCGGGGGCCCATGACATGTTCACTGTCAATGAAGGAAAGAAGCCATTCATATGTTGAATACCAAGCAAATTGATTCCTTTTCTATTTTAAGGGTTAATAATGTTAGCCTACTGCTACACTTAAGTACCTAAATTTGTCACACCTAGATTTTGGCACATTGTTCATTGTATCTTGTTGAAGGTTGTAAAGAATAAAAAAAAAATACCCATTGGAGATGATAAATCGTTTTTGCTCTTTCTCTTTATATCTATTTACTTTCTAGCAAAGAGTAAGTATAATTTCTGGCAGCCTAAATGTTAACCATAGAAATGGAAATAAAAAAAGAAATTTCAATTCAACTAGCTGGGGATTGCATGATAATCCCATCGAACTAGAGAGATTTCAGTTTATAGGAGTATACGTACCTAATTACCACTGCATTAGTCAAAGGCCAAAAAAGAACCTCTCTTAATTAAGTAATTAACAAATTCTACTTTTGCCTAAACCACTAAAACCCTCTATAATGGCTTTAAACTACTGCTTCAAGCATTTTTCATATATAGAAAAACCGATAGTACATATATATGTCTCTAACCTGGAAAAGTATCTCTCTCTTCTTTGTAAGTACTCCCTCCGATGTAGAATAAGTGTCACATTAGGAATATCACACATATTATAAACAATAATCAACTCACCTTAAATTTATTAAAAAAATATTTTAAATGACCTAAATACTCCAACCTTTTTATTAATTACATTTATTTTCTCTCTCCCGAACTCCCCATTAATTAGGTGTATATATGATAAAAGTACTACAAATTGTATTGGTTTTATAAATGTGACACTTATTATAAAATAAATCAAAACTTGATTTATAACACTTAAAATGGATCGGGGAGTAATAATTTAGGTTTTCCTTCAAAATTAGTACTAGTACATATATGTAATTAATTGTTTATGGAGATTCGGATGTTTTTCACCACAATTAATTAGTTCAAGCTTCTTTAGCCAATTTCAATGGACAAATACCACAAATTTTCAAAAGAATATATAGACAATATGGAGCGTATAGCACATCAGGTTTTCTTTTTCAAAGGCAATAAAGGCTCTAATTAAAGAGGGGATCGTTTTTTTCAGGGGTCGCTTTAAAGAAAGGAGACGCGAAACCGCGTTTTTTTACAGCCTTGCTTCTTGGCTACGTACCCTTTCCTTCCTTCTCTTGAACAAGAAGATATACCTTCTATAAAAGCACACCCACTCTTCCTGTCTCTGGCGAACAATTCTCCAACTTGTTGCCCGAATATCTTATTCTTTTGTCTCGTGTATTACCATTATTTATAGCCATGCAATTTTTTTTTCTAAATAATCAGAACCTGAATAAATCCGATCGATAGAAGAATCACATATTCAGGGACGGAGTTAGGGGGGAGCGGGGGGAGGCGACCGCCCCCCCAAAGTTCTCCGAGAGCTTATATATACATGTGTTCTTTTCATCATGCAACTCAATCGAACTTCAATTTCGCCCTTCCCCCCCCCCTCCCCCCAAAGAAATATATAGGTGTTTTTTATGAAACAAATAATATGATTTTGATTCATTTATACTTAAATGACCATTAATTATTTGTAGTAATATTAAATTATTTATCAATTTAATTATATATAGAATAACTTAATGTTTTTGAGTAATTCAAATTAATCAATTAGTCTAACTACATTTATTAAGAGTTTAACTAGAAGCATGGTGACACCTAAGTCTTTGACTTAATTAGTGGTATATGTTCATTGAAGTTTATGTTATCACGTTTAAACTGTATGTGGTTTCGTGCAATATTATTTTAATGCATGGACTTTTTTCTATAGTAAACTTTAATTATTTATTTATATATAAAAAATTTTAAGAGGGTTTTTTTCCTCACATGAGAGGTAGTGAAAGGAAAAGTCTTGAACTCGATTTTTCATTCGAGTAAATTAATTTTAACTTTTAATCATCTCATCTAACATGAAAACTTATGAAATTTATTGAAAAATTTCGATTTTAATATTGAAATATACCTCTAGATTACTTTTATAGGATATAAAAATATCGTATTGTATTTGTATAAGTGTCCATTGTATATCAAAACCAAATTTCACTTTAATATAGTATAGAATGTTCACCCCCCCCCCCAAAACAAAATTTCTGGCTCCGTCCCTGACATATTATAGACACTCGTTAACCGAATTCTTTTATCGAACAAGAAAGAAAGAAAGAAAGAAAATTATCGAAACAAACTATAAAAGTATGTATATATAGGATCCATGTATGGAATCCGATAACATGACTCAAATTATTATATTTCATCTTTATAATCACTTCACACGTACTAATCTTTCATATAATTAATTAATTAATTAATTAATTTTGCTTTTAATTGCTTTATTGTCAAAAGATAATCCTATAGTTAAGGGCCATGCATATTTAATTATTAAAATTTGATCAGCATCTTGGACAACTACTTTCACTAAATTTCTTTCATGTGCATGGATCCATCAATCTAATCTTTTGAAACTTTGACACATATGGTGGAAGAATTTTGGCTTTTGATGCAATCATTTTTCCCCATTTTCAATCGTACCCTCTTGGTGTTTCAAGAAGTAACAAAAGCATTTGACCCATATATTTTGTAGGGGACCCCTTTGCCTAGCTATACCATGCATGAATGCACCGACTTCGGCAAAGTGTCAAATTCTTCACTTGGGGTCATATCCAAATCTTTGGGTTTCTCTTTTTCTCTTCGGGAAAGTGTCAAAGCTCTTTTAAAAACAGACAATCTCTCATTATATAGTTTGCATGACACAGAACAAATTCGAAAATGTATAGTAGTAATTTGTATGTTCAAAGTCAATAACTTTTTGAAATTGGGCGTCGGTTTTCGTGGCAAAGTGATACAAGAATTCGTACTTAGCATTATAATGGAAGAAGCCAAACAAGGGTTAGGCAGCCGTCATTCTGTTTTTGACTCGAAAAACTTAATTATTGATGACAAAACAACGTTTATTTCGAGACTTCTACAGCTTTCATAACTTACATCTTCTAATTTTACTCCTCTTTACTCAACTAATAATTGTTGACTTGTGATCTATATAAGCATAGTATTAAATACGAGGAACGGTACTGAAAGGAATGGCACTTATCGCAATTAGGCTAGCTAGTTAGAAGGGCAATAATTTAGGGTAGCATATCAAACACTCAAGTGGGATGCTGATTAGTCTATAAACATTAGGTCCAAAACCCCCCAATTTTTACAACCGAATGATAATGACTTTGATTAATGTATAGGAGTATTACATTTTCAATTCATTATTAGAGGTCCAACATGCATGTGATCCCTGTGAAATTGAACAATATCATATCATGCATTATCTTCCCAATTAATGAGGAAATTCATTAATGAATAAGTTGAAAAGGGAAAAAAATCTTTAATTTGTAATAAGATCTAAAAATTATGGAAAATATTAAGCCTGCAAAAAGAAAAATGGCCAACACCGAAAAGATCAATAGTAGCCACACACTAGTCAATCCATAATCAGGGTATATCGGGGTCAAGTCACATTAGACCTTTAAAAGATCGATGAAAAGACTTTCTCAATGTCTACTTCTCTTAATTCACATATAATTTGAATTCAAAACTTTACTTAAATAGTATCAAACTCCTTCCACTTAACTCGAATATTATGCTTATGAACTATATATAATAACCATAATACAAGCAACGGATATATATATATATATATATATGTCATGGTCCATGCACGTTAAATACAATATCTAATATTATTTCATTTTTAGAAAGTCAATATCTAATTTATATCATACGGCCCTTAAGTTGCCAAATAAGCATATCTAAAAAGTCCCATCTATGACTATAATGCAGAAAGGAAACGGGCAAATTAATGGTGAAGTACATATATACATCTAAGTAGGACAATCGATTGTGACTTCAAATTTGAATTTTGAAGATGACAATGGAGTACTATTTCCCTAAGGTAGCGTTTGGGACTCATATTTGGATTTCCGGATTTAGATTTAAAATTTGTCATTTGAAATGTATGATTTCCAAATTCATTAATTTTAAATTCTTTGTTTGGATAATTAAGATTTGGATTTGGATTTGGATTTGGATTTGGATTTCAACAAAAACACCTTTATAAAAATTAAACTAAAAAGATTAATGATGGCAAAAAAAAAAAACATCCAAATATTTTTTGGTTAAAAAATGAGATTATTATTCGTAAGAATAAAACAGAGTTTGTCCTAATTGATAAAATGTGAACATTATGAAACGATTACGTTATATAAATTTATATTATAAATTAATTATTATTGATGAAATAACAATATATTAAGGTCATACTAATTATTCAATCTACAATTAAGTTTATATATATCCCTCGACAAGAATTAATTAAGATAAGAACTTTAATATATAAACTGGAATAACATAATAATTAATTCAAGTAAATAAACATTGAGGCTTTCGGCAAAAAAAAAAAAACATTGAGGCTAGGAGACGTCAGACGCGAGGCCTTCAGAGTTCAGCGTGTTTTGAAGATGTAGATTTGATAAATTCCTAGTTTCAAAAAGAATTTGAAATTCTTAAGCGGAGGCCTTTCAAATTTGAGCTGGATTTGGTTCAAATCCAAATCCAACTTATCTTACTGGTTTCCAAACAAGAAATTTGTATTTGCAAATTCAAATCCAAATTTTTTCACTCAAATTCAGGTTTTCAAACGGACAGTAAGGAAATTCATTTTGAATGAATTATCATTTTCTCCTATATATATAATTATTTGATTGGGTTTTAGTTGTGCAGATGCTTTCAGAATTAAGAAGAATTAATCAAGAAAGCAAAACAGGGCAAAAGAAACTGAATAGGAGTAGGGCACAATTAAGTAAGAGACCCAGGATAGAAATTATGGATCGTGGGAGAACATGTTCGAACTGCCCACCTAATTAAGTTCGATGGGGACAGAGATTTTGATGGTCGTAAGCCAGACTGGATCGAGAAAGAATTTTAGTATTCAATTTCAAGGTTATGGTTATGGAGTCATTACTTCGAGTTCAAGATTGTTTGTCCATGGCCCATTCATCCAACAAATTGTAACTAAAAAAGATTATATTTCATGGATCGGACCCCTCTAATATAAAGCTTATCTTGTCGAACGTACATATAAATTATGGCTTAATGATCAAATTCACCCCTGAACTTATACCCAACCATCAAATAAGCCCTTGAACTTTAATTTCAGCCAAATAAACCCCTGAACTCTTTAAAAAAGCCAAATAAACCCTTTTTCTAACGGTAGTTAAATTTTCCGTCAATTTTGGCCACATCACCCGGCCACGTGGCTAACCATGTGGCCAAAATAATTACTTTCGAAAAAAATTAAATTTTGAGGAAAATTTTCTGAAAATGTAGTCCTAAACGACATCGTTTATTTTTTTCTTTTCTTTTTTCCTTTCTTCTTCCTCTCCTCCTCCTTCTCCTTCTCCTCTTCTTCTGATGAAATAACCAGACCTTCTCTGGTGTCGGGTTATCTCAATCTCCTTCTCGACTCCAAAAACTGCTTCCTTAAAATTCAATACGAGACTGTAATATTCATCCTGCCCATCAACTGCTCTACTCCTGGAGCTTCGGCCGCCCATGCCCATGCCACCCATTCCGCCCATGCCCTCGAAAATTGACTCAAACAGATCAAAAGGATTACTATAATCCTGGCACAGTAAACAAGCCAACCATGACGCATATTAAGATGTTGAGAAAATCCAAGAATTGAAATTTTAATCTAATTTAGCACCAGAAATTGACAGAAATGTGGTCAAAGCCATGGCGGGCATATTGACAGAAATTGTAATATTATTTGGTTTTGTTGCAATGGACTTCGTCCTTGTTGCAGCTGAACCAAATTTGAGTCAAGAAGTTTCAGGTTACAATGAGACTCAAGAGGGCAAATTTGTTCGGAGAGCATGGAAGTTCTTAGAGCAGAGGCATTATGAACATCAATGGCCAATAAGTCACTTTTAATAGTTTCCTCTGCCTTAATTTTCATTTTTTTGTTTCTTAACTTTTCGGAATGGGTTCAAATCTTATGCAGCCCATGAGATTCGGTTGGAAAATTGTGGTGGGTTCAATACTTGGATTCATTGGATCAAGTTTTGGGAGTGTTGGAGGAATAGGTGGAGCTGGTGTTTTTGTCCCATGCTTGCCTTAATCATTGGGTTCAATCCCAAATTATCAGTAGCCATCTCAAAATGTAAGAATAATCCAAGGTCTAACAGATTTCATTTCTGGACTCAAATCTTTTCGAATGGGAACACCTTTGTTCTCAAAGGGATGTTTCAATTTCAATCTTAAGCATTATTTATTTCATCTCGGAACATGGTACAATTGTTTCTATCCTGGTGTCGGAAAATCTGGGTTCGTCGTCGACACCGGAGAAGCAATCTGGGTTTGGTTATTTCATCAAAAGGGAGGAGGAGAGGAAGAAGAAAGGAAAAAATTAAAATAAAGTAAACGATGTCGTTTTAAGGTTAAGACCACATTTTCAGAAATTTTTTTCCTCAAATTTAATTTTTTTAAAGTAATTATTTTGGCCACGTGGTCGGGTGATGTGGCCAAAATTGACGGGAAATTTAACTACCGTTAGAAAAAGGGTTTATTTGGCTTTTTTAAAGAGTTAAGGGGTTTATTTGACTGAAATTAAAGTTTAAGTGCTTATTTGACGGTTGGGTGTAAGTTCAAGTGTGAATTTGATCATTAAGCCTATAAATTATAGTAGTAAGTTTTGATCATAATTAATTGGTATAAATATTACTTTGCACCCTTAAGTTTATACGGACTGCTATTTTACATCTAACTTTTTTATTTTAACCAAAACGCATCCTAAAGTTTTATTTTTATGCTACTTTACACCATCTATCGGGTAAGACAAACGGATCAATCACGGCTTTTTGATACACGTTGCGTGAGACGTGTCACTTTTTAGTACACGTGGCATGTCATGTCGGACACCTTGATAGAGTCGTTTGTCCTACCGTTACGGAGGGTGCAAAGTGACACAAAAATAAAACTTTCAGGTAGGTTTTGGTTAAAATAAAAAAATTGGATGCAAAGTGGCAGTCCGTACAAACTTAAGGATGCAAAGTGACATTTAAGCGACATTTTTAAGCGACTTGAATCGACATTTTTAAGCGACTTTTTGAATCTTTCAACTATACTAACTCAAGAGGAAGAAGTTAATTAGAGCTTTTTCCCACCCTGAAAAGAGTACTGTTCCGAAGTTCTAAATCATTCATGATTCATCTCCTCTTTTTCTAAAACAATTCACAAGTTTGGACTAAAAATTTAAAAATTAGTCTTCATAGAGCCAATGAAGTAATTTGATATTTTTTTTCAAAATCTTCAATTGGTTGGGCCTATGGGGTTTATGAATTTTACCTTCTGGATAATTGGTCAATAGAAATTTTACCGTTGAAGACATTTGAGATTGTCAAAGTTTTATGCGTGTGGAAATGGAACCGAAGCAAGTGGTCAATCAGGTGCTTGCACGTGTCTGGTTCCTTGTGTTCTTAAATCCCAGCTAGCTAGAACCTCAAGGTCGCACTCACGCTTTCTGGCAGGCCTGATCCGTAATTTGACCCATTCACAGCTACAAATAGATGTTGAAAACTTGAAATTGAAGATAGAATGCTCATTATTTGTCACAATTAATTGTATTCAGGCTCTCAATTATTTCCATCGTTATTATTGTAGTTACTAAATTTTCTTATGTAAAAAATTCGATAATTTTCAAAATTGTAAAGAAGGGCAATGTTACTAACATTTCTAAGGATGAGAGATTACTAAAATCAAACCATTTTAATTGATATTTTGAGTTTCTTAAAAAAAAATTGATATTTTGAGTTCATATTTGATTGGGACATTGGGTACCGTAATCTCCAAATTATACAGTACGAATAATAATGGACTAGAAAAGAATTGGACCTGAAATTTAGTACTCCAAAGTCCAAACTATGAGAGTTCCAAGACCATGGGCCTGAAATTACTTAAATGGTACTGTGATATGTTCTGTGCAATCGACAAATTTCCGACAGTCTACATCGTATTCGTTTCCTGTTTTCTGTGGTCAATTTTCTGCTTTTAGAAACAAAACAGTGAAAACATGTTTGGCAAGCTGTTTCCGTTTTCAAAAATTTTGGAAACAGAAGCGGTGTTTTGGAAAAAAGTGGAAGCAAGAATTTTGTGTTTTCATGTTTTTCCAAAACACAGAAACACAATGATGAACAGTAACTCAGATGCTTTTTAACCATTTTTTTAAAACTTTTTTATTTAAAAACATGCAACTAAATTGTATATATATCCAAACATGTTTTTGTTTTCAAAAATTGACAACGCAACAAAAACAAAACGAAAACGAAACAAAAACAGAAAACAGAAAAACGAAAACGATGTCAAACGACCTCTTAGCAAAATTATTTAATACACAGCTAGTGGGGTTCAGTAGACTGCACGTACGGATTTAGAAGGGTAACATGTGTTTTTTAGGGGATTAGATTAAAATATTTATTTAAATTTTAATTAATTCATAAAATAGACACGTGTCAATTTCTCATTCGCCTGTGAAATTCAAATTTTACAAATGTATCAAATAATTACATAATTATTATTACTTAAATTCCAATTTTCATATATTCTCAAGATTAAATTTAACATGACATTTTCATTGTGACGAGGCTGAGGTACATTTCACTTATTACAGACTTATTACAGTAGCCTCATGGAATGGAACAAGTTGATTCAAATGTCAAAATTAAAGAACAAAGCGAAAGAAACTAAGGCAATGACGCTCTTATTCTTTAATTACACGAAATCTTAACTCTAGCCTTAAATAATAAATAAATTCAAAGACCGAGAGTGAAGGGAAAACCCGTGGCGGCCAACCAACTCCCGCCTGCAATAAAATTCGCAGGAGTGTAACCTTGCGCCTCAGCCACGCTCGTAATAACCTTATACCCCGCCCACGTCACCCTATTCGCCGTCCCGGCACCAGCCCCAGTGTTCTGATACTCACGATACGTCAACGTATTAAGCGCAAACGTTCCATCCCACGGGTACCACCCAGCCGGCTGAATAATATCACTAATTTCAGACCTCATAATAATAGTCCTCGAATATTCCTTCCATGGTCTCCCTAAGTAAGTTTCAAAACTTCCCTTCACGGCTAGTAAATCCGAAGTTGCACCGATCCTACTTCTATGGATAACGATTCCGGTGTTCTGGTTAGGGTCGTCGCGACCTTGGGCGGTGACCATGTTGCGTTGGTTGGGATTAGGGCGGCGAGCGTGGATGTCACAGTTTTGGACCACGGCGGCGGCGTTGCCGAAGATGAAATCCACAGTGCCTGCTATAAGGCATTGTACGTAGAATTGTCGAAGGCTGTGAACGTAAAGAGTGTCTTGGTAAGCTAACATGTCGCATCTATAGAATGCTGATAAATCTGATCCTACACGTAGGGCCACTGCTTGGTGCTTTGATGGTCCTGCACTGTTCTGAAATGTTATGTCCCTTGCCAAAAAACCGTCCCCTACTGCAGCTGCAATAAGTGAAGTGAGATATTAGTAGAAATTTTCAAATTAAAAAATGGAATAAACTTTTTTTCTTTTGGATATGCTATGATGACACATGATTTACGTGTGGAGTAGAGCATTGTCGAGCCACAATGTTTTACTATTTATCTTCGAATTTGACCTTTTATTTGACCTCGTGATGTGTTATTAAAAAACTTACTATAATCTTTAAAAGCCTATTCGATTCGATAATCAAACCTAGACTTTCGAATTCAAATTAGTGTTTGCCCTATGCTAGAGCTTATCGTGTATACAGATACTATAATTGAATTTATGACAGATGTTATTGTCAACCAGCTGGTTAGCCCCACATTGAGTTTTTACAATTCAGTATCAGGGGTCCCTCTTTGTCCTTCTGTTCTTTTTTTGAATGGAAATTTTTTATTTAGATCTAACTTGGATACGAAATTTAAAATCTTTCATTATTTCAAGGACCAAGACTCATTGTGTTGAGAGCTCTCAGTTTCTATTAATCATTAACGTTCATATATAGAAAGTTTCAGACAGCGGTCAATTCCTACATTAATTGCACTTAATTTCGTTAATAGTATTTTATTCATAAGATAACAAATTAGTAATTTAGTTTTATTAGTCCTAAATTTCTCTTTTATAGCCAAAAAAATGTCCTAAATAAGTAAAACGACGACGTTTACTTACCAACAGTGGCGGAGTTGAAAGTGGTGCTGCCATCAACGACGTTTCTGCTAGCGGTGATAATGGTATTAACCCTCCCATCTCCAACAAACATGAGATTGGTCTTCCTCCTCGGCACATCCACATTTTCCCTATACACTCCAGCTTTAATCCTTATAATGTATCTGGTAGTACTTCGCTCCGGCGCAGCCGCCACAGCCTCAGACACCGTGCGGAAGTCGCCGCTGCCATCAGCCGCCACGACTACATTAGGAGTAACTGTGGTCGCCTGTAGCAGCCTCCTGTCTCCCGCCGACAACCATTTAGGCCATTCGATTCCGTCTTGTTCCTCATCAAGTTGCCTCCCTGAAGCGTAACCCTGCTTTTCCATGTCGGTGTCTGTCATGTTCTTCATCATTGCTAACGCATTACTACACATATGGAACACATGCATCTGCCCATCAATTAACAATTCCCTAACCTTTTTTTCCCAAATCAAGAAAAAAAAATACAGTTATTATCAGTTATTGAAAAACAGAGAAAACAGAGCAATAACTAACTTAATTAAGAAAATTTTCAGGGGATCGAACCTTTTTATCATTACGATCATGAGAGAAGCCATCAAGGCAAGTTTCATGGTTAGTCATTGCAGCACTAAGAAGGGTTTTGATTTCTTCAGCATGAACCGAAATGGACTTGTTGAAATTGGGATAGTCATTGAGATCATTTTGAGCTTTGAAAAGTTCGTCTAAACTTTCATCTTCCAGCTCTAGACAGTCATTAAGGGCAGTCTTTTCACGTTTGGTGAGGTTCTTCTTGGTGCTGATGATTTTCTTGATGGTCATATAGTTGCTTTGGACGGCACCTATTGTCAAGTTTAATGCCGTTTCGATGACATCTTTGGTGCTCTTGATTTTGCTCTCGACGTCTGGGGCTGCAGAGATTGTTGAAAGGCATAATTCTGGGTACAAAGTAGAGCTGCAGGAAGATTTGATGATGGAATGAGCAGATGCAACGTTTTCGTCGGTAGATTTATTCTTTCTGGAAACGGTGGTGGAAATGGTAACAATGGCAGTGAGAAGAAGGATAGAAGCAAAGAGAGCCAAGAAAAGCTTTTTCTTGCTCTTGGATGCGAGAAGTCCAGCGCCGGAAGTTGCCATTTGGGGCCAAATGATTTGAAATTAATTTGGAGGGTTTGAATTGTAGTGGTGAAAAGGAAAATTGGAGAAATGGTTGTATTAATAAAGCCTAGAAGAAAAGGACAGGGCAAAGACTTGGTCTCAGTAACTCAATATTGAGAAAATGCCGACCCCATTTATGGTAAATTGGGTCAGATATTATTACGGTGGCAGAGGAACAGAGGAGGCTATAAAATTCTAATTTGTTTGATTGCTTCCAATAATTTAAGACACTTTCCTAAGTTTATGTTTTAACAATTTTACTTAGATGGTTTCAGAAAATAGTAGTTGTATGTATATGTGTTTTAGTACTAGATTGAGGATGATGCCAATGTATATGTAGGGAGTTCTATTTTTAAGGTTTATTTATTTATATAATAATGGTCGTTAGGAAGCAATGCATGCGCAATTTTTTGCATGTTACAAAATATGAATACAAGGATAACTTTGCACTCAAATTTTGGTTGATTTATTTTCTTCTAGGGCAGGGAGACAATTGTATACTATATTTTATTATTAGTACACTAGTATTTTAATTGGAAGTTTGCAACGGTTACTGACATTTGAGCGTTTGTGTATAAAAATGAAATTAACAAAATGATTATTTTTTAAAATCTTATTTAGGGACAACTAGGTTAAAAAGACGTGCAATTAGAAATTGAAATAAATCAGATTTAATGTGACAAAACAAAAATAAGGTTACCTTATAGAATCCCTAGTAGTATCGCACGAATAATAGATAAGGTTATTAAGGGTGGTTAGACTCTTGTCCATGCCTTTACAGCTCTTACCAACCCATTTAATTGCCCAATTGGGGGGCGGGGCCATTAACTTACAACTGAGTACCCTTGCGATTGAAACCATGAGTACCCTTGCGATTCTTATTTCATTTTAGACACATCAGACATCACACAAGAGCCCAAAATAATTTTGGCCTTTTTTTTTTTTTTTCACACAACAACAAATAATAATGAACATAGATGCCCAGCTAGTAGTACATTTTTGTCTTGATAGATTTCAGCCCAATAATTGGTAGTAATTGAATGAATTCTAGCCCAAAATAGACAGGAAGAGCCGAAGAGACCTACCTTAATTGGACCACTAAAATAATTTAAGTTCAGACAACGCCAATTTTGGTCTAATTTGGACTCACCATCTTCTATGGAGAGTCCATAGTCCATACTACCACCAACCACTCCAAGGTGCAAGCTCCTCGTGTTTTTTTTTTTTTTTTTTTCCTTCTTCTTCTTCAATACGACAGTACCATTTGATATCCAAAGTTTTATTTTGACTAATTCGTGTCCGATCCGCGTCGTACATATAATTTTGATGGGTGAATCTACCAACGAGACAGCTGCGTATATAAGATCTCGAACATGACATGCTTAAGTTAGATAAAATCGCTTATCACTTGATCTAACCCCTCATTGTTTTTTTTTTTACATTTGATATATATATATATATATATATATATATATAATAATGTCATTTTCTGCTTCAAACATCATTTTCATGGTTGTTGCCTTTATCTTGAATCTATCCATACATTTTAAAATTATCTTAATTCTCATCAATCTATCAAAAATTCCTCCTGTCATTATTATTTTATAAATAAATAAATGCATATCTAAAAAATTGAATCAAACATTATTTGTATAAGTAATAAAAAAAATAAAAAATAAGGGAGAAACGGTAACCCTGTCCCTTTGCCATCCTTTAGCCCATCCCTTAAATTTGAATCAAACGTATGAAAGTTTGCATTATTTGCATATTATTGCATGTATCATGTTTCGCAGAATTAAGACATGGCAACAATTAAAAATACTACATGATTCAGAATCCCATGCAAAGGAGATGTAAATTAAACAAAATTAGAAACTCTCCCACCATTTAAAAAATTGACCCTGTTCCTTCCTTTTAAAGAAAAAGACTGGAAAGCCCAATTTTCCTCCAAGTAGTGAGAAGGAAAACGTGGCCTTTTTTTATTTCTTTTTCGAACAACGTGGCTTTTTTTTTTTTTAATATGAAGCCAAGCCTTGAGCCTTCCTTTCCTTGTCTTCGGATCGGACTGTAGTGACGTGATCGAGTGGAAGTGTTAGTACAAAGTAACTTGTCCCAAATGGCAAATAAAGTTGTCTTTGCGGTTACCAAACTCAGCGGTCTATACGTGGACTTCTGTGATTCGACATTTCGGATATGTTCAGACATTTTCTAAAACAGTTGGAACGGACGTCATATCCTTATCATTAATCTCACTCACCATGAAGATGAAACCAAAATAGTGGGAAAAAAAAAGTGATAAATTGATATACTATCTATTGATTCACGAGTCATAATCGAGATACATGCATTCACATATCAATATATCATCATAAATAAAACGAAAAAGACTGAAATATTATATTACTTTGAACCGAAAATTACTATACTTCCTTATTGGAGAGAGCCTTTTTCTTCTTCTGCATTGTTCTGTTTGCTCTGTATCTGGATTTTCTCCTCTGTTTTTCCTTGTTTGGGGTGCACCTCTTCCAGGATTTTAGGTTGACAAAGAAACGTAAAGTGGGTTTCTCAGTTTTAACGTAAGTTCTTCATTTTAATAATGATTTTGTTATAGGAATCACATCTTTAATTTGCTCTGTTTTCGATCATTTTATATTTCAAAAAAAAAAAATTGCCATTTAAATGTTGAAAGGTGTTTAGTCTCAATCTCTTGACTTTTTTTCTAATCTTTTCATTTTAGAATTGTTTGATGATCACGACTTCCGATTTGGGTTTGAAACCATCGTTCAATTCTTCTGTTACAAGTAAGTTTTTATTTTCTTCATTCTCTGTTTCCTCTGTAATCAATCTCCCTGTTAGCCAGCTTACGTTGACCGTTATTCTTTATTTCTGTATGGTTCTCTACGTGTTTGTATAATTTCTCAAGTTGAATTCTTTTACCCTTCAGACGCCAGAGTGTCATACTTTTGAAATTTGAATTGTGATCTTGAAAGGGAAACGATCCCAAATTCCTTATATGAAAAATTTCATTTAAAAAACTAGTGAATTCGTTAATGTTCTTTGATTGAATAAAGAAGCATATAATTTGAAGCAAAAGGGCTATTCAAAAACTGAATTGGGTTACTAGTAGATAAAGGAGGGACCTTTTAATTAATTCTTATTCAATCCTATCTTTGAAGAAACTGATAAGTTATAGCTTAACAGTCTAATTTGTTTTGTTTATTGAATTTTTTTCTTAATTAAGAAAGAATACACAGCTGGTGAAGGAACAAGATGCTTGGGAATGGAGTTGTTGGGATCCTTTCTGAGTCTGTGAATAAATGGGAAAGAAGGGTTCCTCTAACCCCATCACATTGCGCTCGACTCCTTCACAGTGGGAGAGAAAAAACTGGAATAGCTCGTATAATTGTGCAGCCGTCTACTAAGCGCATTCATCATGATTCACTCTATGAAGATGTTGGCTGTGAGATATCAGATGACTTGTCACAATGTGGTCTTATTTTGGGTATCAAGCAACCCAAGGTGCTATGAATATGATTTTCCCATTCTTTTTTTTAGTTTTTCATATAGATACAAGCTTGAGAAGTCCAAATTAACTGTTTGGTTTGGTTTTGCTGCAGCTAGACATGATTCTTCCAGATAGAGCTTATGCCTTCTTCTCACATACTCACAAAGCACAGAAAGAAAACATGCCTTTGTTAGATAAGGTTAACTTTCTTTTCTGTTTCCTTAGGATGGTAATATTTAATTTGCCTTTTGCTGACTTTGTCTATGGAATGTAGATCCTGGCGGAGAGGGTGTCTTTGTATGACTATGAGCTTATTGCTGGGGATCATGGTAAAAGGTTACTTGCATTCGGCAAATTCGCAGGCAGAGCAGGAATAATTGATTTCTTACGTGGACTTGGACAGCGTATGTAATTTACATGTTCAATCACACTTGATTGATCCTTCTCTAATTTGCTTTATTGAAATATCTCTTCTCATTTTGAACTGAGCTTGAATTTGGTGCAAGATATACATGCTGCAACTCTTCCTTTGGCGCATGTTAATATTATCAGATTAATTTACCACTTATGTATGTTTTTATAGATAATATGATTATCAAATTGAGAATTTTCAGCATTCTTCTATCTTATCTGAATCACATTGTTTTTCCTTTCTCATGGAAATCTTATACTTTCCTATATAATTTTCAGGGTATCTGAGTCTTGGATACTCAACACCTTTCCTGTCTCTCGGTGCATCCTATATGTATCCTTCCTTGGCTGCTGCAAAGGCTGCAGTGATTTCTGTTGGTGAAGAGATAGCATCTCAGGGACTGCCATCAGGAATATGTCCTCTAGTCTTCATTTTCACCGGTTCCGGAAATGGTAATGCACCTTCTTACCGTGTTCCCTTTTGTCAGACATTCATAACATGTCAAATTAAGCAACATTAAATAATGTGGCCATCCAGAATATATGAGTGCTCTGCTGCTTCTGGGTTTGCATTAAGATACTCATGTATAAACATGCTTCTTATTCGTTCAATCTGTCAGTTTAAATTGCTAATGCCAATACATTTTCTCTTCCCCGTTCTTTGCAGTTTCTCTTGGAGCACAAGAGATATTTAAACTTCTTCCTCATACTTTTTTTGAACCAAGCAGACTTCCAGAACTCTTTGGGAAGGTCTGTTTCCATTTGAGCAGTCTTTTTATCATATTAATGGCATATATTTAATCAATGGTATTATCTTCTTTGTATATCTAAGTTTTCTTTCTCACTTACTTGATTCTGTTCTCTGTATATGTTTTTTTTTCCATCTCAGGGGAAAAATGTCAGTTCACATGGACGAACATCAAAGAGGGTCTATCAAGTGTATGGTTGTGTCGTGACTAGTCGGGACATGGTTGAGCACAAAGATGCTTCCAAAACATTTGATAAAGTAATGCATCCCTCTGCTTTCAGTTTCACTCTTTCATAGTGATTTCTTCTGTGTGTATTCTTCTTCTTCATAAGTGATCATGCATCAAATTTTTCTATATAGCCACGATTCTAACTAATTGATGTACATCCTTTATGATCTCTTGGAAATTCCAGATTCACTTACTATAGTGAGTGAAAGAGTGACTGATTTGTTTGACCTTCTAAGGTTCAGACTGTGTGAGTAATAATGCTAACCTTAAGGTTTTTTTTTTACCTTCAGGTAGATTATTATGCTCATCCAGAACACTACAACCCCGTTTTCCATGAGAAAATAGCCCCATATGCATCAGTAATTGGTAGGTCATGTTTCTGTTGACAACATATTCTAAAGCAAACTCTGTTTCTTTACTTATGATATATATAAATTTGCGCTGTAAACAGTAAACATTTTACTAATACAAGCTTAAATTAGAAGGACAGGCTTCAATCATGTTGTGGTTGATATTGAAACTTTGAAAAACATGATAATTAATGAGACCTGATTTTAGCTTCAGATCCTTCCTATCCTGGCAAGTAAACAGTATTCCCTTATATTGCAAGAAGATTTTAGTTTTGATGCTTATTCTTGTTACATTTGGATTAGTTTCAGTAACTAAATCACTCTTAAAACCTACTTTATTTATAACAGTCAATTGCATGTATTGGGAGCAAAGATTTCCTAGGTTGTTGAGTACCAAGCAGTTTCAAGATCTAATGAAGAAAGGGTGCCCACTTGTTGGGATTGCTGATATAACTTGTGATATAGGGGGCTCAATAGAATTTGTTAATCAAACCACTACAATAGACTTTCCTTTCTTCAGGTAACATTCAGATAATTCACCTTTGAAAAGTTTGCACTCTTCTGTTCTTCTTGTTGCTAGCTTCTAAGTTGTAAAAACGGCGTTTTTACAGATATGATCCGTCAACAGATTCGTATCATCAAGACATGGAGGGTAATGGAATAATTTGTTCAGCTGTTGACATTCTTCCAACTGAGTTTGCAAAAGAGGTGCAACACAACATCATTTTATTACAAAAGCTTTGTAACTGTTTTAATGTATCTGTGTTTTATCTAGTTTATATTAATCATCATGACTTTTGAAATGCCATTTTTGATTGTGGAAAGGCTTCTCAACACTTCGGAGACATTCTATCCAAATTTGTTGGTAGTTTAGCTTCTTCAACAGATATTACTAAGTTGCCTGCACACCTGAATAGAGCTTGCATAACTCATCAGGGGGCGCTTACCTCCTTATATGAATATATCACTCGTATGAGAAATTCAGACACAGAGTAAGCATTCAGACACTTGTGTTAATCTTTTGGATACCAGAATGAAAAATTGTAGAGTTTATCTTTGCTTGCCTGATTTGCAGGGACATATCAGATAATCTTGCAAATGGCCACTCTAACAAGAGATTCAATGTATTGGTAGGCATCTGAATCCTGCAGAGGAAAAATATGGCAAAGCTATCTTCAATATTATGTTCTAATTCTAAACCTCATTATTTCTGATTGGAATTATAAATTTATGATTGACAGGTATCTCTGAGTGGCCACTTATTTGACAAGTTCCTGATCAATGAGGCTCTGGATATAATTGAAGCTGCAGGTGGTTCCTTTCATTTGGTCAAGTGCCACGTGGGCCAGAGTTCAAGTGTTATGTCTTACTCAGAACTTGAGGCAAGTTTATAATAGTTTTACTATATATATATATAAAGGATAAGGAAGGTTGTTTATGGCTTTATTCATTTTGGATGGTGGGTATCATTATTTATGGGATAGCCTCAGCCACAACTTCCTACCCACCTTGTGGGGTAGCTTCTTGTTGATCATTTTCTTGGTTCTTGACATCATTCCTGAATTGCGTGATCACTCCAATTACGTAATTTCTTTATAGATCATAATAGGACAATTTAGTAAGAAAAGTGACTAGTTTTAAGCTGTTTGTTTCTGAAATTTTGTTATTGGGTATTCATGATCAAGTTGAATTCTTTATTGAATTTATTATAAGAAGCCATCTTGTTGTTTTTGTTAGGTTGGTGCAGATGATAGGGAAGTTCTGGATCAGATTATAGATTCTTTAACTTCCTTAGCTAACCCAAGTGAAAATAATGGAAGAATCCCAAGTCAAGAAATGAATAAGATTTCCCTGACAGTTGGGAAGCTCCAGGAGACTGGAGTGAAGAAGGAGACTGACACAACAAAAAAGAAAAAAGGAGTTCTTATTCTTGGGGCGGGTCGAGTCTGTCAACCAGCTGCTGAGTTGCTAGCATCAATTGGAAGCAGTTCATCCCAGCAATGGTATAAAACATGCCTCGACACTGATTTTGAAGAGCAAAACGATGTTCATGTTATTGTTGCATCTCTCTACCTCAAGGATGCTGAAGAGGTGAAGTGGAGAAATTCTACTCTAGCTTTTTCTTTTTATACTTTTGCTTGATCAAGCTCTGCTAAACCGACAACGTTCATTTTTTTTTCCTTTTCATTTAGGACAGGATAGATGCTTAAGACCATACATATAGGCACATTAAATTATTTTCACAAATGTTCATATATATGTTCATACACATGTTATTCAGTTTGAGTTTGAAGTTCTCTTCTGATAATGACATATTTGATGCCAGATAGTTCAAGGTATCCCAAATACAACCGCGGTTGAGCTTGATGTGACGGATCATGGAGCTCTTTGTGAGTATATTTCACAGGTATATTCTTTAAAGTATATATGTTTGAGCAGATCAAAGAGCATAAACTGATAAACTAATTCTTCAAGAGCCATTTCATAAGTGTCCTCATAATATTAGTAGTATATGATTTATTATTTTCATTACTGATGTTTGTAAAAATGAAAACGAAAATGCTTTCAAGTTTCAACATCTATTTACTAAATCAAAGAGCTTAAAGGGAACTGGTTTCCTGCTGCAACTTCCTTTGCTAAGCTGTGACTCATTGCTTTAAGACCTTGATCACAGTTTTACATTTATCATAATTTTCTTGTGCCATTAACAGGTTGAGGTCGTTGTGAGTTTGTTGCCTCCTAGTTGTCACGTTGCTGTAGCAAATGTGTGCATTGAGGTATGAAAAATAATTTATCCCAAATGTTTGAGAATACGTTTATACTGAATACTTGAACTGTGAGGTTTATATGATAAGTTAATTACTAAGCTTGTTTTATTCTTTTTTAGTCCATTATAGCTAAGAACATCACATTACCTTGTTATGCAGCTTAAAAAACATCTTGTTACAGCTAGTTATGTTGACAATTCCATGTCAATGCTGGATGAAAAGGCTAAGAGTGCTGGAATCTCAATCCTTGGTGAAATGGGGTTGGACCCTGGCATTGGTAATTTTCAATCTGTCCATGCTATTAATATGTTTTCTGCTCAATCTCTTATTTTGAGTGAAAGAGTACTCTGTCTTCTGTGTTCATTCTCCAATTCTGCTTTTTGGTTCTTCTTGTACCCCTAATTTCTTTTGTATACTGAATCTAAATATAGAATTGCATTGCTATAAAAAAATTTAAAATTTGTTGACAAAATCATCACTTACAAATGCTGCATGCCCTGCAGATCATATGATGGCAATGAAGATGATCAACCAAGCACATCTTAGAAAGGGCAAAATAAAGTCTTTCACTTCTTACTGTGGAGGACTCCCATCACCAGCAGCTGCAAATAATCCATTAGCATATAAATTCAGGTACATTTGAAGCTACAAGACCCAAATTAATTACCCATTAATTTTCAGAAACAACTCTTATCCTTCTACTGAATTATCTTCTAATGCTGAATAAGTAAAAGTGTGGTAAATTATGCTGTTAAAGTCCTTATGTTAAACTAAATGTCCGGTTCCATCACTGTTCTCCTGCTGTCATATTGCTTTGATTTTGAACCAAAGTACATATTAGTTGAGACCTTCCAAGTGTTGACTATTGGGTTAGAAACTTTTTACAGGCTACTCATACAAATGAATGAAAATCACTATAAAATTCACAAATGTCACCTGTAGTCCCATGGCAGTTACTAAGTAGATTGTTGATTTTTCAGTTGGAATCCAGCAGGAGCTATTCGAGCTGGGCGAAATCCTGCTACATACAAATCTCAAAATAAAACTGTTCATGTAAATGGTAAGCTATGCCTAAGCAGGTCAAAGAAAATGTTATTATTTTACATGTTTATTCTCAAAATAACACTTCTTGTTATTATAATACTGTACATGAATACTGATCTACCTTAATTACAATCAGATACTTTTGATGCTTTGCAAATGATATTGAAAGTCTCTTTAATTTCTTACCGGTTTTGCATTAATGTAATTATGTTCCTCATTTCACTTGATCATATTTGCAGGAGAGGACCTCTATGATTCAGCTGTGAGATTCCGGATCCCTGACCTTCCAGCCTTTGCATTGGAGTGTCTTCCTAACCGTAACTCATTAACTTATGGGGAGCTGTATGGAATAGAACATGAAGCATCAACCATCTTTCGTGGAACTCTCCGCTATGAAGGCATGCCATTCTTGTCCCTCTTTATATTCTGGTTAAAACTTAAATATATGCTAGAAACTGGATTCTTAAGGAAATGTCTTTATAATGTTTTGTTCAGGTTTTAGCGAGATAATGGGGACACTTGCAAGAATTGGCTTATTCAACAGCGAAACACATCCACTACTTGAACAAGAAAGTCGACCAACATTTGGAACTTTCCTGTGTAAACTTCTGAAAATTAATACTGAAGCTATAAATGAAGCTCTAATAGGAGAAAAGGAAATAACTGAAAGTATTCTGAAACTTGGACATTGCAAGGAGCGAGAAACAGCAGTAAGGGCTGCCAAAACCATAATGTAAGTTTGGCTTACATTCTATTTTTTCAATGTCTCAAACGCAAATTAACCTTTGCATTTAACTTGTATCAGATTCTTGGGACTACATGAACAGACAGAAATTCCTGTTTCCTGCCAAACAGCATTTGCTGTGACATGTCATCGCATGGAAGAAAGGCTAGCGTACTCCAGCACCGAACAGGTTTGTTACTCTTGTGACAGAAATCTATTATTATTTGATCAGAAAAGTTTTTTAACATTAATAACTTCACAAGCTGTTTGGTTTTGTTCTCAGGATATGGTTCTTCTGCATCATGAAGTGGAGGTAGATTTCCCAGATAGCAAACTTACAGAGCATCATATCGCAACTTTATTGGAATTTGGGAAGCCTAAGAATGGGAAAATGATCTCTGCTATGGCTTTCACTGTCGGTGTTCCTGTAGCCATTGGAGCTCTGGTACTACTTTTGACTTTCATCTCTTTTCCTAACCGCTAACACCCCAATCCCCTTACCCCCATGATTGGAAATGCCTTCAACTTGAATCCTTTGTTATTTCATGGTTTCAGCTCTTACTTGTGAACAAAGTAACAACAAGAGGTGTATTAAGGCCAATTGAACCGGAAGTATATGTTCCAGGTAAACTTGCAGTTTAATGGACTTGTTCACCATGCTCTGATTCATTTTATATCGAAATCCATAGGTTTTAAACTACCGATATCGAATTCACTTCCAAGTTTAAGCCCCATTTTCTTGTTTCTTGTTTTGGTTTGGTCCATATACATTTTCAATTAACACTACTTCTGGTTTTGACAGCGTTGGATATTCTTCAAGCCTATGGCATCAAATTGATGGAGAAAACAGAGTGACCACCATTCTTCAAGATTTCCTTTTAAAACCATCATCATGATGATTTGTTAATTAGGACTGCACAGTTCACTTGAATATCCCATTGAGGTTGCTTTGCAAAAGCCTCGAGTGGACCGGATGATATTACCCTGTTCTCATCAAAAGGTTTTGTAATTATTCTAAATTATGTATATATATAAAATAAAATTTTTACAAAAATAAATGTACATGAAATATGTAACTTTTATCATTTTCTATATTAATAAAACAAAACCATTTTGATGAAAACAAAAGAAGAAAAAATGCCCTACTTTATTTCTTCAACTGATTGCAGTTTCAATTACAACGTGAACATAGTATACTATTTATGAAGGCTTTCCTACCTCTGTATTCTAGTCTGATCAAACTTTAAAATGATGAGGAATCGAGTAGAAACAATGCACGAAACTAGATTATACAAGAGGTTGGATATTCCAACTACTTGAGCAACTAAAGAAGCTGCAACTGCTTTGGTCTGATTTGGCTTTTCCCCTTTTGTTTCAGCAACTCAAAAACTAGACAGGACAAAAACATCTGCTAAAAAGAAACTGCTGTTTCTTCCATTAAAATTATGAAGAAAGCTACATAAGTAATGAACTTCTAATTACATCGATGTTCTACAGCATTGGCAACCTGCCTTTCCTGCTTCTTGCAAATCAAGATGAAATAGGAGGATGTATTAATTTAATTCACCCATATTTCTTCCAGTTCTCTCCACAATGTCAATGCTCACACCAGGACCCCAATTTGGTCGGTCTCCGTATGGTTGATTCACTCAAAAACAAGAATAAGCCTAAATTTTTCTGCACTGTCAATTACATGAGAATCAATTCATGATTTTTAAGTGGGATCTTATTGAGTCCACTTAAGGGATAGTGGAACTAAGAATCCAAGACACTATCTGTTGCTCTGCTTCTTCCCAATTATGTACTTTAGTCACCAAAGGATGTTGGTCAATTGTCTCCATCTTAGACCAAGGATATGAATTCTCATAATCAAAAAGCAATACTCTGATTCCAACTTGAGCACACTCAATAGCATATCTAGGGTTATCATCAATTAGAATCTTGGCTCCTAAAAACCTGCAAGAGTTACAGCTTGTCAAGAAAAACTTATCAATGGTAAGTTTGTCCAAGGAATTAATAAGCTCCGAAGGCAATCATCTCAAAATGAAGCTGGTATACTTGCATCATAGATACAAATATTAAACTTCAGATTACTAGAAGAGATTGATGGCTGAAAAAGAAAACTGAGAACTAAAAGCTTCTGAACCGAACACTCAGCTAATGGGCATACCTGCATATTTCTGACTTAGGTCTAGACTCTCCATCAAGAGCAAAATGGTTGCCAAAGTGAATCTCCTGAAACAGTCCAGGATAGTGCTTCTCTAACCAATCAATCGTATGGTCCTTAATCACATTTTGCCGAGACCTACTCATAAACATAGGAAAGATCTTCTTAATGTACAGTTAAGAAGTAAACGGTTTTTCAAGGAAGAATGCTAAGCATACATACGTTACGACTGACAGGTTACAAATTCTTGATAACCTATGAAGCGCCCTCTGAGCACCAGGGAGGGGGTGGATACCTTTCTTGAAATATGGTGTCTTGAAGAACTCATGGACACGGATATCAGCTGTCAAAACAAGAAAGCAAAGTATGTTCTGAAGAAATCCTTGGCCAATATCATGATAGATTCAGAACTTCATTTTAAGGGAACAATATGAGCATTTGCAAAATGTAGAACCGTCTGCAACTTTTCACAATTTACAATTATGCATAATAGAGTTAATTCTTGCCTAGTTCCGTCTTAGATATGCATTTTAAATTGGAAACAACAAAGCTACAAAAGATTCCACTCAGGTTGATAACATTTTATGAGCCTTTACCTTTCATCCAGATCAAGCAGCAAAATTTAGTGCAATTAATTCAAAGAATTTGGTGAGTTTTTAATAAATTAGTAGTAGCATATTATCGAATGCTTTTTGTTACACGAGTTCACCAAATTATCTACAAAGGAATTAATCAGTATGTCTAGTAATACCTTCATCACGAGAACAGTTCCATATCTGTAACAAAAATAAAAGATTGAAAGATGCATTAGGACACATATTATACAAATGTAAACAAGATCCCAACGGAAGTTGATAACAGAAGGCAAAACCAACCTAAGTTCCACAGGACAAACTATCATGAAAGTAGGTGTAATTTAACTTCTTTCCATAACTCTTTAAATGACAATAGGAAATTAAAGCAAATCATGAAAAGGAAAAAATTACCTTGAAAAACTCGTAAACATGGTACTCGGAAACTGAATGATTTGAGGAATAACGATCCGCTATGAATCTGTTTAAAGCCGACACGAAGTTTCCTAATACTGCTTACACCAGAAAACAAGGAAAAATTGATTGTATGGGAAAATTAATTAAAACCCTGCCTCAAAAAAAAAAAAAAAGAGATTTTTCTGGAAAAAGATTGTACCTTCGTCGACATCGACAGCAACCGAAATTTTTTCCGGCAAAGGCTTATCGGAGAAGTCGAGAGGGTTACCTCTTTGACACGCGCCACGAGTATCAGTGGCCGGTTTCGCCAGTTTCTGGGGTTCTTTATGGCTTATAATTTCCAAGTCACGCGCCAACTGTGGAGCAAAGGCGCGTGCTTTATGATCCCAGGTTTTTAGGGAATCCTCGAAGCAGCTTTTGAGAGTCAAGTTTAAGCCGGAGGCGGGTTTTTGGAACTTGAAACCGGCGCCGACATTATGGTTTTCGAGAGAATCGAGCTTGCCGGGAAATGGGTGGCAACGGCGGTGGTCGTTGGGCAAAGTGTGGAACTGTTTGAGAAATGGATCATTACGGGCTAAAAACGCCATGAACCGATCTTTTCCGCAACGGTTAAATCCAGAGAAATAGAATTGATTGAAGAAAAAACGAACACTGCTGCTTTGCTTCTTTAACATAACGAAAGCCTTTCACTTTCACATTCCAACTTTCCACCACCAAAAACTGAAGGAAATAATGATTGATTTTGCAGCCCAAAAAAGAAAGGAAAATAAAAAGAAATGGTTAAATAAATCGAACAAATTAAATATACTAAAAAGAAAAGAAAACCCTAAAAAGTTGATCTTGATTTGGATTTTGGGGAATGTAAGGAGAGACGGAGGAAAAAAGAGTAGAGAGAGAGAGAGGTTGCGCGGCAAACCGACTTACCATAATAATGGTAATGGAATAAATTAGAAAATTACTGTAAAATTTTTTTAACGGTTACTAAAAATTGAAGAAATTTAAAAGGAGGACAATCTGAGGGGATTTTAATTTTATACAAATATAAATATAAATATAAATTGATGTTAATAATAGAAGAAAAATTTGTGATTTAGGAAGCTCGGGATTAATATGAAGTTCAGTTGGAAAAGAAGAAGAAACAAATTAAAAGGCAAAAAGGTCCAAAAGGAATATGCGAAAAAGGAGAGGGCCAGAGGCCATAGGGGTCAGTCTCAGTAGTAGTGGGAATATGAAATAGGATTGTTTTATGGTCTGTCTAAATTAATACTACTAGGAATTAATTAATTAGAGGTTTAAACTTTAAACTTATGTTGCCTTTAGTAAAGCGGTGTGGTTGCTGTGAGATTGACATTGTTTAGCAACTGTACAAATGAGAATACACTGTAAATATTAGATTAAGTACTGTACATATGAGATTATTAGAGCAGCGATTGAAACAGAGTTTACACTTAAGCTCCGTTTGGACCCTAAAAAAACGAAGAAGGAAACATTTTTGTGGGTTTGAAAAAAATGGAGATTTTTGCATTATTATTATTGCATGAAAGCTTTGTTTTCATTTTTATTTCCAATTTTTAGGCGCGTTTTATTTTTGTTATCACAACACAAGTTGGTAAGTAGGAAGTTGCTGATAAACTACGATTTGTGATTGTGCCAAAAAAAACCTACGATTTGTAATTGAAAACGTGTATACTACTGCTTTTTGGTAATTTTCAATAAAAAACAACATGGGGATGCGGCGGTGCAGCCGATCATATGCACCAATAGGCCATAGGCACGCCGCTCAACGTCTCCGACTCCAATCAATGCCAAGAAATGGAAGAAATATTAAAACCCAATGGGCCAACGTTGAGCACTTAACATGATGGACTATTAGATGGTTTGATGGGGCTAGAATAAGTTATAGTATTCTCTTGAGTCTTAACGGTTGGCTTCGAATATTTCATTTATGCTCTTGGGCTAGGCTACCTTTAAAGGGTATATTTTTTATGCTTTGCATGAAGAAGTGGATGACTAGATATGATAATAATCTATTCAGATTTGGATGAAGTTAAATCAAATTCAAACAATAAATTCCATAGAATGGTTGTTTATATTATACAAGTACAAGGAAAATCTTGGAGTTACTCCTTTCTTCCAATTTTCTGTTCTTGCAATCCATGTTCCCTTCCATACACCTTCAAAAGAAACCAAAAGATCATTTAAGTATTCCATTTCTAGTTTTCTACTAAAATCGAAATCAACCAAAAATTCAAGGTAAGAAGGATAATTTAACAATGTAAAAATCATTACTAAGTACTAACATGTTCCTTATTAGAGTTCCTGATCATGGGAGGTGCTCTTGATATTCCACCATGAACAAAAATCGTTTCTTGGGACCTTCAATGCCTAAATTGCAAAACTTCTTATGCCCAAACATCCTCTTGAAAATTGGGCAACCCAATCACAAAAATGAAAAACTTGAATACATTAAGATGCTCCATATTCCTTCAACTCTTTGATCTCTTTGCAGTTTTGCTTCTCAAGATAATTAAGTTCTACTAATTAATTGCTATGGCCAAATGGCTGCAATACGTTGCGGTATAAATAGGGTTGCAAATATTGATGCAGCCCTCCAAATGCTGCTCCCAATAATTCATATGAATAACAACCTTTATCATTTGATGCGAAATCATGATTTCCTTCTAAAATTAGCTATTAGCATTTCTGAAAATTTTCAGATATTTTCCTATCTTGACCAACCTTGAAGAACAAGCAATTGCAAATTTGCAATCCTTGAACATGATAGCAAAATTCAATGAAACTATATGCATCATTATATTCAAATGCATGCAATGTATTGTATGAAGAAGGAAAAAAATTTGTAAAAATGTCAAAGTTCATAGATATTTTTCCTAAATGAAGTTTGAAAAGGAAAACAGAATATCATTTTGCTTTCTTTTCCCAATCGAGTTACTAATGATTTTGACAAGTGTTAATGGGCCATGGCCCTAGAAATTTGTTATATTCATATATATTGGGTTTAAATCCGAAACCCAACTCTGCCCCAAACCCAACTCAATTTTCCCGCCATATTTGTTACTTTTTCTTTTTCCGATTTTATTTTATTGATTCTTTATTTATTGGGCAGCTCCGGTTCATCAAATGCAACAATACTACAGACTGAGAGTTCTTGACAATTGTTCTACAAAATGGAATGCGCTTTGGGATTCCTCTCAAGTCCAGGTACTTTTCTCTCCCTTTTTAATTTTTGAATATGAAAGAGTTTAATTGAAGAATTGAAGACAAAGATATGATTCAATCATATGTACAATTCTTAAGCCTTGAATTCTATCTTGTGAACTTAGTTGCATTATGCTTAAATATGTGCTCCTTAAGTCAAATAAACATGTATTTGTATTTATGAGACCAAGACCATTATTATTCACATAATAAGGATTAAAAATGAATGAGTTAAATCAATATGAACAAGGAAAATTTTAACCTCAAGAAAAGAAAAGAAATGAAATTGACCCCAATTGCCTGGTTGACTGCAGCAAAAGGCAATTCATGATCAACTCCATCATCAATGAACACCACAAATGACAACCACAAGTCCCAGCACCAGAGCCATGATTAAGCTTTGGATTCTTGAAGCCGAAGATTTGTTAGAAGACGGAGCCAGTTCATGTTTCCCAATGTCAATCATGATCTCGAATCGACAAGTTCCTTGGGATGGATCCATGGTGGTAACAGTAGACAAGTTATTAAAAACACATGAATCTTTCCTTTGATTCATGGTCTGATAATACATATTAAACGCATAAGAAGCATTGGCTCTGGCATCCAAATTACCACACGAAGATGCATAGCCAAGACTGGTGCAATCGGCGTATTGACAAGCGTAGCTAATGCTCTGTGCCAAAACATTGGGGTCCAAAACAGTAGCCGAAGGCGCCATCACACACCATTGCTTGGCCAAATACCTGACCCCTCTGGCTGCAACAATTGGTCTTCCATTGCCCATATCTAAAGGATATTTGATGCTTCCGTCGAAATTGAAAATACCCCAATGCCTCTCAAAGTTTCCAGGCTGAACACTCTTATTATCTTCATCAATGAGTGAAAACAAGTAAACATCCGGCGGAGTTCGCCGTTTAGGGCTGCCTTGGCCTTGGAGAATACGGTTGAGAAGGGCTTGGTTGAATCTTCGGGCATTGTCGATATTTCCATTGGGATCACCATCAGTTGGCCAGCCAACTTCTCCGACAATGACGGGGATTTGTCCGAACCCATTCTTTTCAAGAGTGGAAATGAGGGTGTCGAAGTTGGCATCGTAAACATTTGTGTAAACAATGGAACCATCAACAAGAGGATTAGCTGTGTTGTTAAAGAAGGCATATTCTTTGGGGAAATTAGGGTCTGCTTGGAGACTGAGAAATGGGTAGATGTTAATTGTGAGAGGGTCACCGTTGTCTTGAAGGAACTTGACAATGTTGACCATAAGGTCTTTTATATCTGGCCGGAAATCGCCGCCGGAGGGTAGGCCGGTATCGGTCTGGTAGACATCTGCATTTAGTGGTATGGTCACTTTTACCTGTTTGCCTAGGCCAGCTTTTATAATTGCAGCTTGAATATTTTGAAGGGCTGGAAATGTTGTCTGGACGAACATATCTTTGTAGGTATGAAGGAAAGGTTCATTGGCCACCGCTACAAGCCTGGAAATTACATATACCATACAGAATTCAACTTCTATATATGCAATAATTCAACCAAAGCAATTACAGAGTTGATAGAACAGAGAGGTTTCAATAAACTTAGTATTCCAAAAATGGCATAATCTAGACTCTAGCAAAAGCAAATTATCTTTTTCTTCTATTTTTCGTTTTGCTTACTCTTTTACTCCTAATAATTATGCTTTTTGTGCCCAAACCTATAAAGTAGCTTTTGTTTTATGCTAAATTGCTTAAACTTACCAAAGTGATTCTGATTCCCTTCCCCAACTTTGGACCCAAAACAGGGGAGGGGCTCTTTCAATATGTTACATGTCAAAATAGACAGGGTTGAACTTCAAATATCAAAAAAGTTGGAACCCATAGTTGATTTCTTAAAGCTTTTGGACACTTGGCTAGTATGGGACTTGTTTGGACAACAAAAGTTGGAAAGTAATGATGGAAAGTTGAAGTACCTTATGTCAGTTCCATATCTGGATATGTAATTTGAAACGTTCTGTTGAACCCAAGCCTCAGCATTCCTGACGCTACTTGCCAACCCTGCCAACATATCATTTGGAATTCCAACCATAACTTGAATTCCTGATCTCCCTAAAGCCTTGAGTGCTCCTGGATCAGCTTCAAACAGCTTCACTTTGGTGAATCCATTGTCTTTGAGGAGCTTCACAACTATGCTTGGTGGCAGTGGGTGAGTTGATTGCAATCCCCAGTTGCAAGCCAGGCCGCCAAACGCACCCTTAGCCAAGCCTTGATCATAACCAAACAGGCAAATAATAAAGAAGAACCATAACAAATGGATTTTATGAGTTTGACCCATATTTAGAAACAATAATAATCTCTATCTCTCTGGGTCTAAATCAGTTGTTTTTTTATGAGTTTGTGTATAAATGGCAGTAGCCTGAAACTTAAAGCCATATAAAAGGTGGGAAAAATGTGCTTTTACAAGAGGAAAAAGAAAGGGAAGGAATTACATAAAGATTCAACAAGGAACTGGATTCCAAGGAAAAACCCAAATTTTAATCATCAATAAAAAAAACCATATAGATATATATGTTTAATAAATAAAGTTAGAGAAATATGTAAAATCAAGAAAGGAATTGAGTGAACATGTTGAAGATCATTATATATACGTGTAGCTGTTAATTGGAGCCAACATGGCAAAACCAACATGGAAGGAATGTTTTGGAAACTTTTCAACTATGATCTTTGTCTGCTCTATAAAGGTTTTCTTGGAAAGTCTCTTTCTTACATTCAACCTTTTTGGTTCTAACAATTGGTTTAATATTCCTTTGCCATTTGTTTGGGGAAGATTTTAGAGGGCAACTACGTTAGTTAATCTCGCACACAAGCAAAGAATCAAGAGACTTGTGAAGTAGAAATCAATTCTGTGCTAGTTGACTAAATAAATTACTGCCTTGGACTGTTTTAATTTGTGGCTTGATTATTTCCTTTATTTTTTTTAACAAGTTAACCTTGATCGAGTCGGGTTAACTTATTATGGGGTAAAACTCTCCCTACAATAATTTTCTCCATTCACAAGACTCGAACTCAAAATCTTACTTAAAAGGAACAAGTGTCAAACAACTGCCCGGTGATTATGATTAAACCACAAGACAAGAAATTTCACTAGAAAATTCGAGTAGCTTCATGTTTAAGTTTTAACTAATCTTGGCCCAATTCTGAAAGAAAACACATGGCCCAATTCTTACATTGGGGCGACCATGGCTTTGAGTTTGGGCTGATTAATTTGCATGAGTTTTGGGTTATGCAAATTGGATTCGTTTGTGTCCTTCACAAGAATCACAACTCACATGGTCCCATGTTGCTTGTTCTTCTGTTTCCTAAAATGGAAATATGAAGAGTTACTAATAAGATCTATGTAATAAGTAATTTACTATTTTAACAAAAAAAAAAAATTAGGAATGACTAATTGACTATAAATTTGAGTAGGCACCAACAATATAGTTGAAGCAAACATTTTTAGAGACGAAGAAATTTGGGTTAGCTAACTTGACCATTGTTACCTGGATCGGGGTACGATCTGGGTCGTGAAACGGGAACGGGAACGAGAATCGCTACTTGGTCGGTACACAATACGTTGGGGGTATACTCATTCGGTACGATGCGGTACGTTTTAAAAAAAAATAGGGTCATTAATAATTTATATCAAGCATTCTTTTAAATATGGTCAAAATTTCTATAAATTAATTAAGTTTAGTTGATTAACTTACATAAAAATTGAGATATAAGAGCATACAATGCTCATTTTTAGATTAATATATTAGAAATTTTTATATTTTAAAGTCAAATTCGTTAAAAAAATAACTTAATAAACTTGTTTTTTATTGTATTTGTATCAATTTATACTTTTTAATCTTAATTTCTTTAATTTATATACATAAATTCGGAACGTTAATTCTATGGATCCAAATCGAGATCCCGAAGTGAATCGAACGTAGATGTACCCAAATTTGGAACGTGCATCCCAAAACATGGATCGCGGGGATATGATGGATCCCGGTAACTATGGACTTCACTTCATTATATATAACCTCTAAATAAAGAGAAGAAAAAATATGATAAATGCCATAAAAATTTAAAATTCTGTCTGACTTCTGAGTTCTGACAACTCATGTTAGCAACATCCAACACCACACTAATCTTTTAGTTTAGTTATGTTATAATAAAAAAACGACATCGTTAAACAACTGAAAAGTGGAAAGCAAGAAAGAAAAAACAAAACCATGAAAACAACTGAAAAGAGAGAAAGGCATGTGAGTGTTGTCGGTGAATGAAGACTCGCGCTCGAAAAAGGAGAGAGAGACATATGATGGATCCACATTTGCTATCAAACTGTTGAAATGGGGTCACTTTCCCCTTCCTTCCAATTCTCTTTCAGGTTACAATTTACATAACACCCCAAAATCTAACCCCATATATACCCCACCTTTCTCTTTGTATATTTTTGTCCCTTTCTTGCATCCTTGCACTTTGCAAATAATTCCTTGGTGATTTACTGATTTTCCTTTTTTTCCTTGAAAAGGGTAGTCTTTATTTGTGGAGTGGAGTTAATAGATTCCTGTACTGTATGTCAGCTGTGCTAGAAGAAGAAATGATAGTGGACTTCAACTAAATTTACTTACTTTGCATCTGGGAGTTCACTTAGATTTTTATCTTTGTGAAAGGAAGATGCTTTGTCTAAAGGCAGAAGCTTTGGATGAAGATTTCCATCCTGAAAGTCCTAGTGATAATGGCACCAGTGGGGATGGAAATTGCAATGGTGGTAATAATGGGGGTTTTATTTTACCAATTAACTGGTGGGTCTTTTTCTTCTTCTTCTTTTTCATTTACTGCTTATGCTTTTGTTGTGTTTGTGTGTGTTTGTAATGGTAACTGTAGTGAGGTGGATGGTTTTCAGGGCAAGCTCTATTAATAGATATTTGCAATGGAAAAGTGGCAAGGTTTGGAGCAGGTCATTTTCAGTTGGGGATGACCCTTCTAACTCATGTTCTGAATTGGAGGTAATTTTTAAAGCTAATTCTCTGGTCCCAATTTTATGGTTATTAATTTTCAGAATGCTATCAGGTAAGTTGTTAATTTTACTATATGCAAGCAAGGAATTTTATGTTGACTATTTAGACTAGTTAAAGGTTAGAGTCTGACATCATGTTATTAATATTACCAGGATACTAAGCCCCAGGAAATGAGTGGACAAGTGAAAAGTGAGCAGATGTGCCATTACAAAAACCAGCTTGAACAAGATGTAAGTGGATCCATGTCTCTGCCTATACCGTTTTCTTTTGCAAGTGGATTAGTAGATATCTTTCCTAGTTTCTAAAAGCATCTGCTGGAGAAAATATTAAGTTTGTTAGTCTTGCTTTTTAGTTGGTCAAGTTTATAGCGTGTGATTCTCTGATACACAGTCAGAGAAGTTTGTTCTTTTTTACCTTTCTGATTTGTTGAGCTTTTATTGCTGAATAAGAAGGTTACCAGTCCAGGCAATTAAAAGTATGAACTGCACATTAGAGTTACATGAGATGAGGGATAGGCAGTGATTACTGGTTTAGCGGATATTATGGCATTTTCCATGGTTCACATCTTTTATAAAAGGACCTGAGGCACTTTGATTGTGCCTTAATCCACTGCACTCCTCATCTGCATAGATATATCTTAAGACATTGAAGGTTGTTTTGGATTTATTCAGTAAGGAAGTGAAGGTACATTGGTGTTGCAGTAGACTTGATGGGGGGAAATCACACAATAAACATTTTTGTGATTAAGAGAGCTTTGTTACCAAGATCATACCGTTTATTCCTAGGAGAGAGAGAGACAAACACAAACGTATGTGCTAATGAATATTGAAGTGCCATGATATTTCAAGTTTTCAGTTTTTTCTTAGGGGGCTAGTAACAGCCAACTCTGTGCAGGATTGATATCTCATGCTCATGCCACATGCTACCACTTGGATAATACAGGTTAAAAAGTTGCAGCAGCAGTTGCAGGAAGAGACTGATTTGCATTCAGCTCTGGCAAGTGCAGTTGAACACTCTAGTTCACCCTCTACTAAGTCTCCTGGCAAGCTTCCCCATAAGGTCAGCCTCCTTGTACATGGCTTCTTTTCTACTTTTATGTTTTTTTTTTTAAAAAAAAAAAATCCCAATGTTTGGATTTCAGGCCCAGGAGCTATTAGAAAGCATAGCTGTTCTGGAGATCACAGTATCAAAACTTGAGCAAGAATTTGTTTCTTTACAATATCAGCTTAGTCAGGAGAGGAATGAGCGGCGTCTTACTGAGTACCGTTTAAATCATTTGCCAGGTCCCACACCATCACTTTTTGATAGCTCTCTGGCTTGCATAACAGAACCGGTACTGTCATCCATATCTCTAATGAGTTATGCTAGTTATCCTGTGGCTTTTAAATAGTTAGAATTGGTTATCATGTTGTGTATACTCATTGGCTTTGTATCTCAAACTTGTTTAGAGTAATATATCTGCGGTTCGTTCTGCGACCCAGTTTTTTATGTTATCATCATGCAGAGGTAAAGGAAATCTGATGCATAGTCTATTTCATGTTTCAGATTGCAAGACATTGTAATGAAGAGGAAGCAGAAGAAAACATGGAAGATGTGCCTCCCTCGCAAGCTCTTGATAAGGATTTTTTTGTGGACAACCTTTGGGATCATCCGAATCAGCTATCTGAAGAAATGGTCCTTCGTATGAGAGATATTTTTATCTTCTTAGCAGATTCATCTAAGCTTTCTTCTTCTGAGCTTTCGGCACCAGCTTCACCTCCCTGCCACCTTGTCAACTTTTTGTCATCTTTCTCAGACTCACCCATTGCAACTTCCTTGGTTAGGTGCCCTTCAGGAGGTGTTGTAAATGATCCATATGGAGTGTCTGGCAAAGTGGACTGGAAAAGTAGTATTGGGAAGTACAGCACAGCAATTGAAGTCTCATGGTTGTCTGTTGGGAAGAAAGAACTTGAATATGCTGCTATGGCTCTAAAAAGATTCAGGTAAACCATTTAACTCCTATTTTCTTGGGATGGTTTTCTATCCTCGTTTCATTGGCTCTAAGCACCTTCTCTACGGTAGGAAAGTGGAATTCAGAGCTATCGTATCATAAAGCTTAAATTTGTAAGGCTTTAGCCAAAGTGCCCACAAGTCATTGCTTTTATTATTTCTCTGTTTGCCTACAGATTGCTTGTTGAGCAGCTGGCCAGGGTAAATCCATCTGAAATGAGTTGCAATGAGAAGCTGGCATTTTGGATTAACTTGTATAATGCTTTGATTATGCATGTAAGACTCTTCTACTCATTTCCTATCAATGCATAAATGCATTATACTCTCTCCGTCTCCCACACATACAAATAATATATATAGGTGCACACTAAACTAAATTAAAAACAGGAGTTCTTTCAAAATATGGGAGTCTTGACCATCCTGTGCATTTTCATGTCATCTAGATCAATAGATATTACTTCTCATGGCTTAAATTGAATTAGTTATCACTGATTCTCTGTTATCTCTATTTCTCAGGCATATTTAGCATATGGAGTTCCAAGAAACGATATCAAACTGTTTTCCTTGATGCAGAAGGTTTAATGCTGTAATTTTTCCATATTACTATTATCCCTCCACACTTCCCCCGTTCTCCCCTCTGCATTTGGCTTTTGAATAAATACTAACAACATGGCATGACATGTAGGCTGCCTATATTGTTGGAGGGCTCTCAGTAAGTGCAGCTGACATGGAATGCACTATCTTAAGGATGAATCCTGCTGCGTATCGTCCACAGATTGTATGTATAATTACTCCATTCATATGCAACCAGTCCCTTGATTTTTTTTTTCACGACTTGGTATAGCTATGCTGAGGCACCTTAATGCTTTATCCAAAATTTGACCAGATTTACACCATGCAATAGGATGTTATGCACAAAATGGGTGCAAACACCATTACCTAGAAGTATTGCATCTGTGGAAGAATGGTGAACTAGCTTAGTAAAGGATGTTTATATGATAAGACTCATTGGGGCTTGTTTGATTCATTTTTTAAAGTTTTTTGAGATTTAGTCCTATTTTCATTTTCATTTTGCTTTTCTCCAAAGAGCACTAAGCCACAGTTCCCTAAACCTCATTTCATTTTTAGGGAGGTATTTTATCTCGTCTTTTTTAGACTTGATTCTTCAGTGACAGTATCTTTGAAATATATACCTTACTTCTCATTCTAATCATGTTAGGCTGCGGTTCTTGCGCTTCAGAAATTAAAAGCATCTGACGAGCTGAAGAAATATTCAATCGATCAACCTGAGCCACTCCTCTATTTTGCTTTAAGTTGTGGACTGCATTCTTCACCTGCGGTAAGATCTCATCTGTTTCCCATTCCCTTTAACAGTGTTAGGGTATGTCTTCACCACAAAAGCATAAGGATGCACTAGAAATCAATTAGTTCACTTAACTGGAAAGTTCTCTTTGTGCAAGTAGTTCAGCTTCCAAATTTATAATGAAATTTCTAATTGAGATGATTGATCTCAAGTTTTTTCTGAGTTTATCCCTTGTCCCCATTTCGTTATCAGGTTAGAATATTCAGGCCTCAAACTGTGAATGAGTTGCTAAAAGGGTCACTGAAAGATTACATTCAGGCATCCGTCAGTACAAGTAACAAAGGGAAACTATTGGTGCCCAAATTGTTGCATTGTTTTACCAAAGGAGTTGTGGAAGACTCGCTATTACCCGACTGGATTTGTCAATTCTTGTCACCACAGCAAGCTTCCATGGTCAGAGATTGTTTATCACGTAATAAATGGAGACTCCTAGGCGCTCGAACTTTCTCTGTCATACCTTTTGATTCAAGGTTTCGCTTCCTCTTCTTGCTGGATGATAGGAACTCAAACATCTCAACATGATAAGACCGCCTAACCCTTCAAAAGTTTTGGGAAATGGTCCTGCTTTAGACTATCAGATGAGGAATTCTTAAATACCAGCTGTATCCATGTTACTACCCACTTGCCTGTAATGTGTAGATTGCTTGGTCCTAGTAAAATTAGCAAGGATCACGCTGTACAGTTGTTCACGACTTGTTAACGAAGAAATGACAATATGACATGAAGTCATGGTCAGTCAAGAAAAAAAAATGGAAACTATATTTCGACTTACAGATGTCAATTTATTGAAAATTTTACCAATCTCCCAACTAAATGATCTTTTACCTTCCATCTTCACAAAATGCAACAGAAAATGTGGATTCCGGAAGAGAATATGAAATTATGAACATAACAACGAATATGGAGAACGAAGTAAAACAGATGACCGTGAAACTCGAATAGCGATGCTTCTTAATGCTAACAGAAAATTTTGGTACAAAAATGGCGTTTTTCTATTTGCAACTCAGGTATGAAGATCAGGGATAATGTTTGAAACAATTCCCTAATACAATTCTATACTACCGGGAAAAAGAATGGAAGATTACAAGAAAATATGACATCAGTTTCCAACAATCTATTTTCTTTCACTAACATGACATATCAATACATTGGTAATTGGTTTTAGTCCGTATGGAATGTGCAGCAACGCAGAAAATCATTCCTCAAAAGCAGCTCAACAAAATAAGTCGTCGGCACGAGTTCTCAAGGCAGGAGTGCTTTCAACTGTGCCCTGAAAAGATCACCGAGTGCCCCACGGACATCCATCTGGAGAAATAAACATACAAATTTGTCATCGACAAACTCAACAAATGAGATACTGTTGTCTGGATCATCTACTTTAGAAAAAAAAAACAAACATGCGATAGGAAAAGAGAAGGGTGATTTACCTGGTCACAGCAAACAAGTTTTGTAAGTAATGGATAGAACTCCCTGAGGTGTTTCTTGAAAATCTTATTATTCATGAAGCACATGCCTTTAAGCACCTGCAATAGCAAAACAAACACAAATTCTCTATCAACATTTTGACTAATAGAAGTCACCAGAGCAAAGAACCAAGGTAATATAATCTCCATTTCAATATGAGTGGATACCATTGGAAACACATAAAAAACTCGAAGAAAACTACCTTATCAATTGAAAACAATTTTATGACATAATGTGACCACTGAAAGAATGACAATGAGTATGCACTTCATATATCGCATGACTTATAGTTTAACGGGTCTCCAGCAGAGGCAGCATTAAGAAAGAAAGGCAGGCCTGATTATGTGGGGAAATGAAAGAAGAAAACTGAGCTGCTCTCTTTTTCTCAGTAAAGATCAATGTTTTGCAATCATATACATGACCCCACCATCCATGACTTTATCTTTCACTAGCATAATTATAGGCTATATTCCTTCTTAAATAAGACATACTTAGCACATAATGTTTAACTAATAAGCACTAGAAAATAATGCATTTACAAAAATAGACCAAGACATGCCATATCTTTACTCATTTCATCTTTTAATAGTGAAAAGAAACTCCATACCTTAACAATGACTGGAGAGCGCAACTCCAGAACTCGATGAATATCCACATTACTAGTTTCCCCTATTGTAGACTGGAGGTCGGATGCATCCCTGAGTACCTGTTCACAGAAAGACACTAGCTTCTCTTCTACTATTCCTTCCAGTTTCGTTTCTGCATCTGAAGAAGTATCATTTTCCTGAAAACCATTTGGTTCGAGATGGCGCCCTTTATTGTCATCAAATCCTGAAGTTGTCTTTTGCAAGACATCTAGATAGACGGAAGTTCCTGCCAACTCCTGGCGTAGAAGATTTAGAGGAGGCCTGCCAAGTTATGAAATCATTAGAAGGCCCAGTTCATGAGTAGAAACTGTCCAACAAGCAAAAAAAGACAAGACAATGATAAATATTAAAGTAGATTATTCTTACCTTTCAGCAGGAATATGGTGCATACGTGTTCTAAGGTTAGAATATGAATTATATGAAGCAGCAAACTCCAACAAGGATAACAAAATTTCCATTATTTCAATCTTCTGTGCTGCTTTCAGATTATCCCAGTATTTTTTCTGCCAATTCAGACACATACGTTTGGTAAAGGAGTTACAGAAATATACCACATAAGCCAAGGACTAAAGGTGCAAACCTGAATGCTGTCAATAGCACCAAGAAGTAATAACTGAGTGATGCACTTGCCCCTAACAGTTGCCATCAGTGGACTTTCCTCCTCACCTTTGGCTTCAGGCTCAACAGCCTCAGAAAGCTAGAGAAGTATCAGACAAATGAGAGGGAAGGAAGTAGATACATATAGGAGAAATACATGTAGCATCAATAACACGTTACATCCATAAATGAAGGCGCAGCATATCCTATCTGCTACCTATTATTTGATCCTCAAATAAAATTTTAGCAACTTTGAAATGATAAAAATTACTTCTTGTAACTAACTATTCTTATAAAGATTAGATTAAATGAGTGTACCAAAAAAGGTTTATGCGCTCATCTATCCGAATAAAAGCATATATATGATAGCAGTGAGATTGAGAATAAACCAAGAATTAATAAATTGTCTTCTCTATGCTAAGAAAATAATAATAATAACAAAAAAAATCAAAGATTATCAGGTAGAAGTAAAAAAAAAAAAAAAAAAAAAAAAAATTAAAAAAAACCACACACACATAACCTAACCATGTGACTTTCCATCAGTAATACAGAACCATCAAACACCCAAAGAAAGAAATTGCTAACCACCAAACAACACACCAATGACTTGCTTACCTTGGGTGGTGAAGAAGGAACTGAAATCTCTGCTGTACGACTCTTTGATTTTGATGTAAGACTTCTGAGGAACAAGTTGTCCATCATATTCCCCATAATTCTTTGACCTATTGTTTGACTTCGTTGCAGACTCCCAGCTTCATCAGATTTCTGAGCTCTGCTTGATGGTGAGGGAACACCTATGACAATAAAGATGTATAAATTCCTAAGATTTGCATACACATTTTGAAATCTAGATTGGGCTGTTTCAACAATTGTCTTGAATGAAAACTGGACTTCAAAATACTATTACAGGATAACTAAACTTAGTAAACAGTTTGGCACATTATTTTGCAAATTGACTCTGATATATAAAAGATATTAACTGAAGAAGATACGGCTCCCGAGTTGTCTAAAGTTTAAGCAAATAGAGAGGGGCTAAACAGCTAACCTTCAGATCCATCTACATTAGATTGTAAACCAAATTCTTGATTGCGATCTTGTGAAACAGATGCATTAGCATTCCTAGGGCTGCCATCAGAACCAGCACTTGGGGATGCAAGTGGTGAAAGCTTCCCATTATCATTAGCATCAAACTGATTTTCTTCACCGCCTGTTTGAACCTCTAAATCTCTAATTAAAACTGAAGGGTTCTTTGGATTTTCTAGTCCCAATGCATTGAGGAGCTCAAGAGGCTGTGTTGTGTATGATGCATCTCTGGTGATCAGAATAAAACAGACAAAATACATTATTTACAAATATAAAACCACTTAATTCTAATTGTCAAATAAGAATGGAGGATACTCCAATCTAAAGATATACAGACCTTATGCTCTTCAACAACATATCCCAGTCAGACTCACTGAACTGGTGTCCTCCAACCTCTATGAGATGCACCAATGCACCCAGAGAAATTGAAACCACTGTCTGATCTGACTTTTTAGCACAGTCCAACAGCAAACTCAACAGCGGCGGCAGCATAAAGCACACCTCCTATAAGGAAAAAAAAATTGGCAAGAAACTTCAAGCTACCAATATGATGTCAGGAAACAAGGGCAAACGTAAGACTATCTGGACCATTTAGAATTTAGATGATATTCACAATTTAAACCCACCCCAGTTCATTTTAGATAGTGCGAATAACACAGTTAAGAGGATTTAGAAAAGAAAAGGAAAAAGAAAACTGCACTATTAAACACTTATACCTTATAAAAAGTGTTGAAAAGGTTGCACAGCAACTGAAGTGAGTGAATGCTGCTTTCACGAAGAGACTCGTCTCCAGAAGAAATTAAACTCTCCTTTCGAGCATGTCTCACATGATCAAATATGGGAAACAAGACACGATGGAAAATACTCTCCCAAAATGGTGTTGAGAACTTTCTACCTCTTTCATTTAGCAAATCAAACAAAACTTCAAGCGCACAACTCCTAACCTCTGGTCTTGAATCTGATGTTAGATCAGACAAGCCAGCCAGCATAGGGAACCAATAATGCTCAGTTACATCAAACGTTGTGTCAGCATCGACATCAATTGGCTTCAGAGCTCCACCAGGTATGCGTCCCTTTAATAGGAAAATATGTTGAAGCACTTTAAAAGAGATGTACTATAAGCATTTTCAATAAGAGGCTTAATATTATTCCAGGTTTACTACTATCTTGAGGAATACTAGGCTTTGGTCAATATCCATATCAAACTTATAATTCAAAAATTTTGGTTTAAATAAGTAGAAGAGCTTGTGGAGTAAATCTCACTTTGAAGCACTGTCAGACAGAAAAGTGGTAGGGGAACATTTTATCAAGTAAGAGCAAAATATTAGATCATTGAAATGACAGATTGTGTTATCTGTTTTGAGAGAGAGAACTAGAGGGTTAATAAACAAATCAAGCTGAAGGCTGGAAAAGAAACCTCTGCTAGACGATCTTCACATATACGGAGAAGGGCAACAGCTTTCAAACTTATCCGGTGTGAAGTTTTATTATTGGCAAACCTAATAAGACAGTTGACGCAGTCCATGAAACAGTCTCCAACAACTTGATCAAAGTGTTCCAGTATAACTGCAAAGAACATGCTGTTAGAGTGATTTGCAAAAAGAATAGAAGCATCAGTCCCAAAGAAGCAAATGCCGCTTCTTACCCTGTTCCACGTTCTCAAATGCACTTTCAACAATAGGTTCCAAGTCATCATCTGCAGCAGCAGTGAAAATCATAAAAACACTTCGCCATCCAGACTTTATGCTTCCAACCTTAGATTTTATCATCTGCAATATGATCATTACTAGTCAATGTCACACACAAGTGCCCAATAGAAGTGTAAAACCAACAGTCAAGGGTTAATACTAGGAATATGTTAACTGCACAATAAATATAGACAAAAGAGGAGTAGAAACATCAGTATGCGGTGGGAGGGCTAAAGTGTCCAGGATTTCAGAGCAAGTACACATACCTGAACAATGCAGTCAACAATAAGGCTCCTTATGGTTGCACTTCGACTATTCCGCATGAGAACAACAAATGGTTTAAGAATATCATTTTGGAAAGTAAAATTTGTCAGTTCAGCACGCTCCAAATACTTCATCCCAAGCTGCCTCAAAGAATCTATTGCATACATAGCAATTTTCTCATCAGCATGGCTGCCAGCAGATATAAAATGTTTTGCGAGGACAGTCCATATTCTAGCCCAGACCTGATAGACATATCATTAAACTTTTTAAAGCAGTAAACCAGCATATAAGTTGGCAGGAAAGAAGAAAATGATCCAAACTTATATATCACTTCATAAACTATAATTAGATCCCACTATTTCAATATAATAGCCCATCTAAAACTACTTAATGTATAAAATGCTCATGAGTGATCAAAGGAAAGCCAATTAATATACAATGCCCTCGTAGGTTAGAGTAACTTTACATGTAAATGTTAGTCCACAGGGATATTTAAAATATTTTCAGAATATTCGCCACAATTCATCTCAAGAGCATGGCTGAAATACAATGTTTAGTTTCCCTCGAAAACCAGAATTATAAAGAAAAATATTGTAAACCAAGAATAGTTAAACCAAAATTCAAAAATTTTCAGAGGCTCAGATCATTCAGAGTCCTCTCTAGTCTACCTACATGCATCTCCTCGGTATTCCCTATGACAATGGAAGTGATTTAGATCCTAATCACAGCCAATTTCATAAGGTTCAGAGTGAATAGTCATAAAATCTTGATAAGTAATTAATAAGCATCAACAGGAGTTATTGTGAGTTCAGTTAGTTGAAGGGAAATACCATACGTATCCGAGCCATATTGTAATAACTGATCTCAACAAGTTTTTGCAAGCTGAAAACACGAGCTGGAGTTTGTTTTAGTTCTTCTGCTGATACACCGCAAAGAGCAGTGAAAAACTCCACAATTGAATCACTGGGCAGTTTTTCACTATTGACAAAAACCTGTTCAGCAGGCTTCCCAGCCAATTCTTTCAGTGACTGTACAACAGCATCCTTAGAGATCTGATTTGAGCCATGCATGACCGTTGCAGCAATAGCAGGAGTTGACGTAATAAATTCAAGCCGAGAAACGCATTCGAGAACAGCATTCCACGTGTCTTGAAGACATCCTGGTTCTACATCACACAAACCCAATAGAGTCCGCAATGCTTCCACATTTTTACTGCGCATATCCTTTGGGGCATGCAAGAAAGTGAATCTAGCATCCAGAAGTCACAAATAAGAGCAATGTAATGATTGAGAAATGGGCTGCCTACTTAAACGAATGTAAAAATGGTTGATGCAAAAACTGCCAGAAGTATGAATATTATGACCATAAAGCAGAAATAAAGCAATGGTAATAAGCGGGGTAGGAGGGTGGGGGAACTTAGCAAACACAACAGTAGGAACCCCTTTTCAAGTAGAAAAAGATAGCTTTACCTGACCAGAGAAGTTAAAAAAGCATAGCGCATAGTATCCATTCCAAGGACATATGTAATATGTATCCCAGCTCTAAATCCTTCCATGCAAAGAACAACCCTTGGCTTATTGTCACCTTCCTCCATTGTAACAGAAAAAGTAGCTAGCAAGGGCCATCCTACAGCTTCAACCATAGGCCTTATAAGTTCAATCTCCTGTGCTGTATAAAATACTCCTCTTTTTGTTCCTTGGTTACGGATAATAGCCTGCGTCTGCTTAATTATTTCTTCACTTTCCGATTTAGCATCACTTGCTAACTTTGTTTTAGGGAGAGCCAGATTAAGAATGCTAACAAGGCGGCCTCTCTCTTCACCCTCAGGCTTTTGCCTGCTACTTTTCCCAATGACAGCTGCATCATCTTTCATTTTTATCTCTTCTTTAACAATAGAGTCATAGATCTCTTCCAGAAGTTCAGTTGGGGCACCCTCTTCTGGATCATTTGTGGCATTCATACGTACAAAATCTGACTTTGTCATTTTAGGCCAGACCATGGGGTTATGGGCATCAGTATTCAACATTATAACTGCATATGCAAGAACATATGCAGTGTCCGCATTCTTGAAAAGACCTGGATTGTCGGCACAATATCTGCCAAACACAAAATGAGAAGTGTAAATCACCACCTAGGGATGCAATGAGGCATATAGTCTGCATACTAAATAGCACCAATAAAGACATTAACAAGTACCGACCTTAAAAAATGGTAAAATAGTTTATAGAACAAAGGGTTTTAACACTAATTTACTATTTACATTGGCTATACACCAGGTTCAGAAAAAAAATCCTAAGAGTATAATAAAGAAACAGTTTGCAAAGAAGATTTGGAATTTAAGAACCCCTAACAAATAACATACGTTTACATCAGCAGTCAGAAATAATTAAGCTATGAATTTGCGGTTTAGGCACAGAGACAATTTTATGCACAAAGCATGGTTACCCCATACCGTTCTGCAAATTTTTCCATGATACGATCTATCTTCTGAGCCTCCCCGGGAAGACGGAATCCTTTAAGAAATTCGCGTATTGCAGAATCAAACTTCATTCCAGAAAATGTTATCGAATCTACATAAGCATGCATGACAGAAAGGGGAAACTCCTCATGTTGACCCAAATAATCACCGATCATTGCCTGCAAGAATGCTAAGAGTTAACCACTTCTCTAGGTAGTGAGCAAAGTTGAACAAAGTAAAATCACTACCTTGTCCAGACTGGGAGTATTTCTTAGAAATTGGGCAACTGAGGCAGGTTTATTTTCCACCAATTTATTTGAGATCAAATACCCAACACCCTTCACTGGATTCCTGTTGAACTGCCATGTAAAACTATGTTTTAGAGCCTAATTGTCTGAGAAACTGAGGATTGATTAACAATGCTTTCCAGTATCAATATTCACATTGCAGAAAACTTCTTGCTTAAAATGTTAAACCGTGAGTATGAAACCCAATTGATTACCTCAGAGACAGCAGCTTCCATGGTAGATTTATGAGCTTTTGCCTTCTCAAAGTTACTAGTAACATCTTCCCTGCTTTTAATCTCAACAGATTCTCTGGCCGCATCTTCTTCAAGAGATTGGCTGCCTCCGCTCTTCCTTTCTAGTTGTCTTCGAGATTTCTCCCAATCAACCAGTGATTTTAGTACATTGACAAGGCACTGGAAAGTTTAAGAAGTAAAGCTTTATCAAGCAACCACAGCGGACATGGAAGCATAAAAATATCGAACCAAACTAGTACTGATAACTAGCAGGCTGATTTAATAGAGCTACCCAACAGATTAACCAACCTGGATGGAGGAACCCTTAACTGATGTTGTCTGGGTGGCAGCAACAGAGTTTGGGTCTGCATTTTGTGTCCCTTGAGCTATTTTAGACAGAGTGGTAACCTAGAGGGCCACAAGGTATTTGATATTCTTACATTAGAAAGACTAGAATATAATATAATGTAATATAATATAAATGACAGGTAAATAGTAACAGAGTTCATACCATGCGTTCAAACAAGTTTGGTGCCTCAAGATCACAATCATAATTCACAAAAACATCAACAAGCATCTGGGGATCTTTGCAAACTTTCTCAAGCATCCTAAAAAATAAAATTAGAAAGGTTAGCAAATTGAACAGTGAATGATGCACAATATAATTAAAACCAATGGGCCCCACAAGTTGCAAGACGCAACATCCTATCAACTAGAAAGAGCACTGTACCTGAGAACACTCATTTTTTGGTTGATGGGGAAGTCTGAACCATCCAATGGGCGCAAAACTATTAAGGGAAAAAAGACACCAATTTCACCCTGAAAAAAAATAATTAGTACTCGGGCATAAGGTAATAAGTGGTACGTATCATAGCAGCAATCCCTCTTTGAAAGAAACAATAATCATACTTTAAGACACTCTCGAAACCGCAACAAAAGCACAGCAAATATCCCAGTAGCATACTGCCACAAAGAAATGCATAGTCAGCAACGAATTCTCATGGCACATTATTGTAAAACATGATGGTATAAAAAAGATAGCATAGACACAAGAAAACCTGAAATATGACAGGGGACTGTGACACTGAAGCCCGCAGCAAAGCGTATGAAAGATATGCTTTCACTGAATCAATGAAATGAAAATTCTTCGTAAACGAATGGCTAACCCCTTCCAACAAACCCTGCAATACCATAACCAAAGCGAATAGGACAAAAGACATTAGCTATGTTTTCTTTTTAACCATTATTAAAAATAAACGAATATTTGGCATTTTCAAATGACTATGTTCCGATAAGATTATTTTTGAGCTACTCATAAGATTATATGCTACAGTTCACACTTCCGTACATATCCAAACTCAAATCTAATGAATAAACACTTTACCTGCCAATAATGTGACTAAATACAGTAAAATATATCATCTAAAGAGAGAAAAAGAAGAAAAAAGCATTTCTAAATCTTACTCTACGGTCTGAAAAGTTTTGTATATATTATGCAGACTGCTAAACAAACATTCTTATAAAACTTAAAGAATGAATAACATAAACCTGTAGAAGTTCAAGAGACAGAATCCTCGTCTTGGTTGTGACCTCATCAGTATCTTCCTTCATACCCATCTGCAAGACAAGGCAAACCATTTCATGAATGAGATGCTAACAGAGACTCCACAATGCCCAGAAATAATTGGTCAGACAGTAAGAAGTAAAGACCAACCTTACAAAGGGTGCGAAATACTAGTAATGCATCACGTTTACCAATACTCATGCTCTCAAGATCAATCCCTCTATAAAGAGTTTCAATAGTTACGATACCAAGCATCAGCAAAAGATTGCAACCATATAACAGGTAAAGAGAGAAAATGGAAACCAATCTGGGTAAAGCATCTTAGTCCATACCTCGTGATCTTCTTACCATCCTCAACATGCACAACTTTGTCAAGAGCAGCTTCTAAACCCTATAAAACACGAAAGCAAAATTTTTAAGAGCCACACAAGACGAAAAGAAAACTTCACTAAAGCCATACCCAGCATATGCGACAAAACCGAGATGCCCACAAGAATAATAACTAAATAGTAAATAAAAGGACACACCTTGATATCAGCACCGCCGGCAAGGTTTTGAAGTTCCTCAACAGATGCAGGTGTGGTATCCTTTACACTTTTAAGTGCATCTCCCAAAGTCATTTCATTCTCATCTTGGTCACCTGACGAAGCATCTTCAGCTTTTGAGGTAGAACTCTCTGGAGAAGGAGCTTCAGCATGGTCAGAGACACCAGATGGATTAGAGACCTGAATTCCATGCAAAAGACATGATCAAATTTCTTCCATATAAAATATGGAGCAAAAATGACATAATCAAAAGATCAGAAAATATAAATGTCACACCGGATCAGCCTCCATTCTCCTAAATATGATGCTAATCATCTGTGTTAACATTGCCTTTGATGTCGCTTGGTTTATAGGGCTCTTGCTACACATCCAAGGCACAAATCATGAGAACCATTTTCAGTCAAAACTCAAATGATTGCTATCTCCAAGAAATTGCAAAAAGTACCTGTGAAGAGCAATGTTGTAGCACACTCTGATAACTCCAAGCAAAGGTTCCCCATGGACTGTATTTTAAATTAGCAATATTGAAGCATGAGTCATGACTCAGTTTATACACTAAATAATAAGACATAAGACGTGTAAGAATACCACCACTTCCAAAACAATGTACCTCGGAACTTTGTGGATGCTACAGCAGTGAGAAGTACCTTCAGCACTTGGAGGATTGTACTGCAATTTGTTTTCCAGAATCAAACATCATGCATAACAAGTAACATATTCTATAGACAAGGTAAACAGACACAAAGGCACATACCTATCAGGAGAAGAATTATCAACACAACCACAGACCAAATTCAGAATGTCTGTAAACAGGGGAACATTTTTACCACCATCTAAACCAGGATCTCCCTCCAGATGGTCATAGGCAATAAGTTTCTGTGCTTATGGAATTAAAACAGATCATGTCATAAATTACCATGCTTAAGATACAAAACAGATTTAACAAAAACAAGGAGTTCCTTTTGGAATATAAATAACAGGTTTTAAGATGGATTTGGACTTCCTTGATGTTATGTGAGAAGTTGAAAATAATGGAGAAGAAATAGATTAAGAAAGAAAGCAACTACATACATGAAGACAATCCAAAGCAGATTCAAGGATTTTTAAGTTCTTTGTCTCGAATGCAAGTCGAAGAGGATTCAGAACAAGCTCCGCCTCAGCTCCATCCAAGGTGTATCCTGCATTTGCTAAGGCCGTTGTGATGGTTCCACTACTGTTTGGCTTACTAACATGCTCCGTAGCTCCAGCACTTTGTGATGTGCTTGATTCATCAGGTCCAGATCCGATTTTTTCTGATGCAGCTTCAGTGTCAGGTGAACTAAAAAAAAAAAAAGAAAAGAAAACAGAGAAATCAATATTGTTATAGTATTACTCATGATCACCTTCCAGCTACTAGCATCAGTTATCATTCTTAACAAGACCATGTAGAGTTTTAGTTGCCTGAATCTGACAAGGGCCATAGTGACAGGCAAAAAACCTTTAACTGAAGTATGTAGAGACAAACAATTGTAATGTTTGGACCAAAACAAGTCTGAGAGGCTACTTCATTGGGTTAATAACTTGGGTAAGAAATATGAACAAATCAAGTGGGATCCAAAAAGAGTAGCAGATCATCAGATAGTAAGCATGTATAAACCTTCCATCTCCGGCTGAGGGTGCTGCCTGATTTGCCCCGCTGGATGAAGAATGCTGGTTTCTGTCCTTTGGACTATCTGAAGAAATAAGAAAACACACACACAAGAAAAAAGAAGATTAAACCTATGACTAACCACCGAAAATAAAAATTAAAAAAATTAAAAAAAAAACAAACATGAAATTACAGGAAGATATAACATAAAGTTACGTCTATAATATTAAAGAAAAGTGGTGAATATGGCATCCTTTATATGGATGGAGAATAGAATAGTACACATTTGGAAGTTAAGGCCACACCTTGCTCTCCCACCCCTACTTTTGTTCTTAATGACGATGCAAGAAGTCAAAGAAGAACAGAAAGAAGCGTGAGCAGAGTAGTAGCTCTGTGATTTGAAGAACAAAGAAAAAGCCAAAGCAAAAGCCATATACAAAAGAAAAGAAAGAAGATGAATTTCGAGTGACAAATTTGGCATGTGTCATCTTTAATTCATCTCTAAGTTCTAATGCCAAATACCCAATCTTTCCAGTCTACCCTCCACATTTTGGTTTTCTCTTTTCCTTTGTTTTCCATTTTCCGGGCTAGAAGGACTTTGCTTTCTCATTTTCTTCTACTTTGTTTTTTACCAATAGGCCACTCTTAATCATGCTTTTAGAGAAATAAAAACAATAATGTTCAAGCTTCTAGGAAAATAAGAAGACCAAAGGATAGTCAGAAAGAAAAGGAAAAGTTAACAGGATTATTTTATAATTCATGGGAACTCTAGGGGTTGCGTGTCAATTATAAACCTCAGTAGGCAAATATATTTCATCCCTAACCACAAGATCTTTTTCTATAGTTTACCCTTAAAGAATTAGTCCAACAAAAAACAACAATTCCTAGAAGCCTAGAACAACCCATCATAACAAGAGCTAGAACCATAATCATTATCAATTTGTCATGTCATCATCTTTTCTATTTTCCCTTTGTATAAAAACCATTTCAAAACATACGCCAATTTCTCTTACAACATCCCTTCTACATTCCATGTGACGATAACACCATCATCATGTTCTACATTAGATTAGGAAACTCGTTGTCCAATAAATACGTTAAAGTAACAAATGCATGAAAAACTTCACGGAAAGCCAAGCTTCTTAATCTAATGTTGAAAGATTGCCAAAAAAAAAATCTAATGTTGAAAGAGAATAAAGCTTATCAAGTCTACAATTACTCCTAAACGCTAATTTCTATTCCCTAAGCAATATTTCTCACGACGCTTTAAGTGATAATAGTATAGTTAAATGCCATCAACTATGGAACTGGAAATCCAAACAACTAAACAACGGCTAATGCAGTAGAGAAAACAACATAGGACAATATGAGATAACAACTTCTAAAACTAACAATGGCGCTTATTTCGCCAATAATCTAACTAGACTAAAGAAATAACAGTTTGAAAAAAAGAATTCATGACTAAAGAAATTACAATTAAAGCTTATTACAAGGTAAAAGATTATCCGTAAAATCGCAAGTAGAATTCAACTTCAGTTCCAAATAAACAATTAAAAGATAATGATCAGTAACTTCAGTTCCAAATAAACAATTAAAAGATGATGAAGATCAGTAAAATGAGATTAAGAAAATGAGTATAGATCTGACCTAAATAAGTTTGAATAGCCTTTTGAAGATCGGGATGCTTTTTGCCAGCACATTCCTTGAGCATCGACTCGAATGCTCGGCCGACAAATCCACCGGCCGCCATTTTATTCTCCTCTTATCCGATGCTCCTAATACAATACTTCCAAAACTTCCTTTCTCCGTTTTTCACCTAAAACGCAAAATTCATTGCCGAAAGGTAGAGATTAGCCGTTGATTGAAATGATGGAGCCAGATCGTCGAGAAGAGAGTTAGGATCTGGAAGTATATCCAAAGATGGAAATACCGAAATAGAGTGAAGATGACGATGATGAGAAAAAGGAAAGTTACCGCGCTTTTTGATTTATTTCGGGAGAGAAGAAATTGGGGTGAGAAACTTTGAAGATCTGGAAAAGAAATGAGCAGATCTGTTGAATTCAATATCTGCTCGTAAATGTTCAACGGGTGTTGTTTTTGTCTCTACTGGGCTTTATCTAGCGAACCAGCCCAAAACATACCCGGATTTTGGTTGGCCCGACTTATAACGGGCAAAATATTTGAGGAATATTTAATTCACAATTGCGCCCCTAATTTTTCTCTATTTACGCTTCTGCCCCTGAAATTTTCTTTCCTTAATCCTTATAATAATCTTTTCTAGGCCGGAGACATTTGGGTTTGGGTTTTGAAATTGGGCCTAGAAAATGGGCGACACGAATCTTTCTTATGATCCAATCCACTGGGTTTGACTGGAATCTTCAACTTTTGACCACATTTTTCCCCAATGATATTGGTAGGGGAATTTCATATATGCCATGCAAGTGAAGTTGCTTTCTCTTTTCCTTAAAAACAATTTTCTAGGTCCTTCCTTGATATAAAAAAGAAATAATTTTCATTTTCAACGAACCTTGTAAGTTGGTTCAAAATGGACCCATGTAGCAATCAATTGTAAAACACCTACTAAAATACTACTTTTTCTTAAACTCCGTGACATTTATAAAAGTGACCATTCGATTCGGAACAGAAGGAATATCACATATGATTGGTGTCAAAATCCCAAACTTCAATATGGTACTATTTTGGTCAACTTTTTAAAAAAATCCACAGGTAATGTTGTATTTGATTATGATTAATTCATAATCAAGGTAAATCAAATTTTAAAGGAGAACATTTTTTTCGATGTTAATTTTCTTCATTTGCAATACTCAAACTCAAGATCTTATTTAAAGAACGCAAAGAATCAAGTATTTTCTATTTGAATATCAAACAAACTTTGGTGAATAGCTAAATTTTAAGGAAGTAATTTAGCTCCTCACTATCTAACTTTAACTAAAGTCTCATACTAAAGTAGCTATCAATTTATTTTTAAAAGAAAAAAACTTTATATAAAGTGAATTGTATGTGCGGTCCAAGAAAGCCACAGATCAAAAAACCCCATGATAATAACTAGCACTATAACATTTACTCATAATTATCAATCAAAACCATCCTTGACCAAAGTTTTGAACTCATGATGGAAAGCTCTAACTATAAAAAGTAGGTACCTATTGTTTTCATTATTTTTTTATAATAATTTAATTATTATAATTAATTCAAGAGTGTCAAGCCCATAGCTTTACATATCCAATTATCTCCGGAATCAACTTAAATTATCAAAATTAGGAAGAAAAATAATACTACTTAATAACAATGAAAATGAGAAAAGAATACAAAAATTTGTAAGAGGTATTGATTTTATATATACAACTATTCCAAGGGTCAAGTTTTTTAGACCACTTGAGTTTCCTTTTTTCTTTTTTTTTCCACTTGTAGCCTAATTCCAAAGAACAAAATTGACCCTTTCACCATGCCCAAACTATCAACTAAACTGCTAAATATACAATAATTATTGTTCACAGGCTCCATCTCCATGATCAATCGAGCAAACAATATGTAAAAAAAAAAGGAAAAAAAAAAGGCTACTCTATAAGAAAATAGATTAATTATATGGATCAATAATCAAGGAAGCAGATCATCTCCGAATAGGTAAAGAAGCCGCTCAACAGCCCAGCTGGGTTCATTCTTCGGCCAGCCCAAACATTGAGAAGAAGTAAGTAAAGGGGCCCTGCAAAGTGGGCAAGTCTTGTGATTATCTTCATGATCATTATTAATATTGTGATCATGATCATAATCATGGTCGTGATCATGATCATAGTCAACCCATCTGTCAATGCAATCCTTATGGAACACGTGGCAACAATTCCTCAATTCTCTGACCTCGTCACCTTCCTTGAGCTGACTGAGGCAAACTGCACACGTGTCAGAAACCCAAGGCACCCTTTCCTTAGCATCTTCAAAGGTTGTCAGCACCAGACTGTCTCTAATCATTTGTGAAGAAACCAAGGAGGAGGAGGAAGAAGAAGAAGAATTGTCTGAAGAAAAAGAAGAGAAGAAGCTTATGTCTTTAAACCTAAGAGTCCAAGACAAAACCCATCTTAACACTGCTAAAACAACAGCTGTTTTGTAAAGAATATGGGTTACAATTAGGCCTGGATCCTCAACAAAGAAACCCATTGGAATCAAAAGGAAAGAAATGAGAAAGGTAAATTAGGGAAAGCAAAGAAATTTGCAGGAAGAAGAAAGAGAGAGAAGGAAAGGGGGGAGGGGCAAGAGGAGCATCTTGGGGTTTATATAAAAGGGGTGGGGGGCCAAAGGGCCAAGGGGGGGAGATAGTGGATTGCTTTATTGGATTTTTGTCGGTGTGCGAGTAAGCTTTAGAATAAAGGAGAAATGCAATAGGGGAGTGATTAGGTCACAATCGCGTGCAATCGTGTAAGTCACAGCTCATAAGGACGGTGGTTGATCATGATCTTAAGTGTCTTCCTTTTTTTTTATAAAAGGAAAAAATATTGAATAGGAAATTTAAAATTAGTAGGTATACATTAGAGAAATTGGAAGGGAAAAAGGAGACTATGAAGAGATAGCATGTGGGTTAAAGTTAGGATTAAAGTAAAGCAACTGGATCGATCGGATCAAGAGATTGTGGATGTACCCAATGAATCTGGTGTTTTGCTTCATAAGGAATTGTTAGAAGAAAGTCATCAAAAGGTTGCCTACTACTAAAAAAATTGTAGGGCATGCATGATAATTTCTTCTATGAATTAACAAAAGAGAAAACCTATATACAATATATAATATACTAATATCTCTTTTCTTCAAATATATATATATGAAAAGATTACAGACTAGCTGGAGTAAGAGTTATATATGATAGAATTTACCAACTTTACCTTAATCAAATGAGCAAAATTAACCAAATGAGAGCCCTTTAATTAGTTGAGATTATTAGATATTTAGATTTTACAGCCTCCAATCTTACATGATCCTTTGTCACTAATTATTCAAGATGCCGAGATCTTGCTTCAGTGTGATTGGCAATGTTTGTTGGTTCACTCTTATAGAGAAGCTAACATGTGTGCTGATTACTTGACAAGTTGGGCTTATCATGGGTTCTTTGATATTTCTATTTTGGAATGACCTTCAGGTGTGCTACATCTGTTTATATCTAGGTCTAAGGTCATTGTTAGCTAAGCGGTCTTAGATCGCTCTTATGTATACCAAAAAAATTTACTAGAAATTAAGATGTCGAATTGTCGGGTTTTAGTTTAGTTCCCTTAAAATATAGACCCATTTTCCTAAATCAAAAGCTAATTTGTGACTATTTGATGAGATCGTTTTTGGTTCGAACCTATAATCATGATTAATGTATTCAATTGAAAGAACTGTTTATTAATTAGTGATCACAAAATTATATATTAGCAAATCAAATTAATGGATAATGTGGTTAGTTTTTCATTCTGCTTTGAAACATGTTTTCATATAATTTTCAAGACTTTGACTAAAAACTAAAGAAACAATATAAAAAGAATTTTCTTCATTTTAGCCGTGATTCAAGTTATATTCCCCACCCCCAAGGGAAAAAATATAACATATGGATTTGGGAAGTTAAGACCGTTCATTTTATTAGGTCCATGATCTGGTCCCATATTGTAGGATGAAACATGGTTTGAGCATGTGCTCTGCTGACTGCAGGCTGATTCATATGCTGTAACATTTGATGTGTGCTTGAAAGCATTCGATTGAACTGCATGTCTCAGCCATAAAAAGCAAAAGCCAAATGACCCAATTTAATCGTCACGCATCAATATCCAATATTAAGAAAAAAGATAGAAGATTATATTTTAGAATGTTAGGTAGAATAGAAGGAAAAATCATCATCCCATATGCAAAAAATCATAGAGAAGATTGCTTGCTTTTTTTAACATGACACGTTAGAAAGGCCCCATTACACGTTAGTTTCCAACATTCCCAGTCAGATCCCACCATTTCACTGCCATTTCCTTATGTTACTTTACCATTTTAACTTTGAGAAAAATATGACGATTGGCGATCAGAAAATTTAAAAAACAATTGACCACAAAATCCACAACGTCCATGGTTTTGTCTTTCAGGAAAAAGATTAACCTAAAAGGTGTTGGGAGAGAAATCCGGGCTTTGTCAAGGTCCAAGGTTCACCAAGCAGCTCATATATATGTCAAACACCAATCCGAACCCAAAAGTCTAGACTGATGGTTTCTTGGGTCTTTCATGTATATATGCCACTCAAATAACTCATCTCTTTATGATGTAGTATGTTCCCTCACATGTGAATCCCTAACAAAAGGAAATTGAAGAATTAATGCATGCATACGCAATTACGCATGCAAAAAAAAAAAAAAAAAAAGTCATGGGGTCATTTGTTTTGTGGAATTCCTATCTGTTTCTCCGCATATGCATGCATGAAACTAAGGTCAGGTTTTTCCATCAGCGCTGGCAAACTCATGATTATATTTAAGTAGATTTTCGTTGAAAAATGAACCCAAAAAAAAAAAAATCTTATCCAGTATATTGACTCCAAAGGCTCCAGCATCGAGCAAACATTTTTGACCAATATGTATGGCAAAGTAATAAAATAATTTAAAAAAAAAAAAAGGGCTGCCGCCGTTACATTTTACATGTTTCTTTCGTTTAAAGCGATGAAGACCAAAATAAAGTTGGATTCGATGCTGTAATATCTTTCGGCGAACTCCAAAAGATAATTTTGATAACAAGAATATATTATCTACCCAAGGTTATCATAAAGGCTAAAAATGCAATGTTGCATATATCCTTATCTATATGAACAGGCGCCAGGAAAATGAAATTGTTCCTTCAACCCTACTAATTAATCTAGCTATAATGTTTATAAAGTTTGCAGGCTGATAAGCAGCGAATCATATATATATATATATATATATTATTCATGTAATATGATGGAAAACTATATAACAAACGATAAGACAAGAAAAATTCAGCAGTCATATGTACTCTTAATGCAGTCGTATATTGATGAGATGAAATGTCTATAAATAGGCATGCAAGAAAGAGTAACAATGCTTGTATATATATATATATAGGAGTATCTAGTAAGTTTAGTTGATGCGAAATCAAAGCTATATATATTAACCAAAAAATTACAAGTTTTTAGCCTTTTAATGGGGATATATGAGTTTAACTATTTAAAAGCTTTTAAGGTAACTTCATATTTTGGGTTGGATTCCCATTTAGATGTTAAAGTATATGGAGATTTATGAGATTTCATCTGTACTCTAAAAAAGCAAAGAGAAGTATACTAGTAGTACAGTAACATTCACAAGTTATCTTTTTTTTTTTTTGGCCAGAGAAGTATACTAGGAGAGTATGTATGATTTATTGAAGGCGCCGACGGATAGTTAAAAAAAAAAAAGAATTTTCTCGAAATACGTCTCAATGAAAATTACTAATGGGTTTACAATAAGGTACTCCCTCCGTTCCGAATTGAATTGTCACATTTGATTTTTTTTGATTAAATGATTTCGTTTTTTACCATTAATTATGAAAAATTTATATACAATTAAATTTTCCAAAGTTTATTTTAAAAAGTTTTAAAAATTATATTTTTGTAATAATTAATGGTCAAAATGGTTCTATTTGACTTAAAAGTCTAAAACAATCTAATGTGATCATTCAATTCGGAATGGACAAGGAGCCCAATAATTTACAAATGGTGTAGAAAAGAACGGGCTAAAATGGCCTAGTAGATAAACGGAAGTGGCCCATCACTTTCTCTCGCACGTCAAAAACAGTAACAAGAACAACGCGTTTGGCCCTAGTGATCTGTTAAGTATTGAAACAGAAATTTGTAGGAAGTTTTATTGCCTCACAAGTCACAAAGCATTCTGGATTTTTTATATTATTATATATTTTTTTCAAAGAAAACACAACATGAAAAAACAGCATCTTGATTGGGCGCCTCTATGTCGTGAAGCCTGCTTTACAGTTTGTCTACCAGATATAATACAATACAAACACTTCCAGCTTGATACTAATAATTTCCTGTTGAAACTGACAGCATCAAGCATTATAATCAATAATTTCTTGTCGAAACTGACTGCTCGAGACACATATGTTGGTTAACAGACTAGAACATGTATCCTTCATATTCTCTTGTCTATAGTTCATTTCATGCTGCTCGCTTCCTCGCTCTCTTTCATCTTCATTTGCATCTTGTATTGTAACGTAGCGGGAGCACAATCTAAAGGTGTTTCTCCTGGAAATGATGTGGTTCACAAGAGTTAGTACATTATTCCGAGACAAACAGATACACACAAAACAGAGCTAGACATGTTACCCAACTAAACCAGCAATGAAAACTAAGGGGTGTTCTCAATTCTGGAATTCTAGGTAACAGCTGGCATCATTCAACAGGGCTATATGATATGATTATGATGAGTATAACACTTTCATTCTTCCAAATTGAAGGTGAGAGTTCTTTGTTGTCTTTTCCCTGTTTTCCCCTTGTCCACCCTAAAACACTTGATTTTAGTTTTTACCAGAAGCGTTATAGGAGTTTCTAACAATATTTTCAACTTTCAGTAACATCAAACCTCTAAAATTAGCACTTCAATTTGTAGAGAGAAATTCTAAAATCAGGAATGTTAAGAAATTCGGCATATAATAAATTACCCTGTGCATTCTTGTAGTCCATGCTCGCTCCAGATTCCATTAGTGCAAACACTATATCAGTTCGATTAAACACTGCCGCCTATATCAAGTTAACATGGTCATTAGTGTCATGTAACCTTGATAGGAAATGGATGCATTTACTTAGTTCAAGAAAACATATAAAAAACTGCAGTCACATGCAAAGGACTACAGACGGATACTACAGAAGGAGTACCAGATGCAGTACTGATGATCCTTGCTTGTCACGATAATTTGCATCCACACCCTGCAGATGTAAACATACTTAAAAAAATTTCCCCACTGAAATTTTGAAATTAAAATCATAACACACCTGACTTAGAAGCCTTTTGACTCCAGCGGTATCACCATTCTTTATAGCTTCTCTTAAACCCTGTGTAAGTAAATGCATAAGTACATGTTTAGAAAGAAGAAAAATCCCTTGGAAACATAACTCCCATAACAATTCAAATATTCCATAAAGAGTTACCTCTCCATTGGCCTCATAATCCATCTTTGGTTTATCTGCTGCAGTACCATTGCTCACTAGACCAGGATTGAATACCGAACTGCAAAAAGTTACCATGTAAAAGGGTATCATAAGTCAGAAAACAAAGGTGAAGAATAAATTTGACCACATAAATCCAAAGCTAGCATACCTAGAACTGCTGTTTGAAGTGGAGCCTCTACTCTTCGGAACATTTTCAGTCTTTTTTGGTTTGGGATTTAAAGAAGCCACAGAGGAGGAAGGGTTTTTTATCTGCCTCAGGAACAAATATGTCTGTAAGAAGCTTGGGCCAGCACATGAGATGCAGCTAAAACTACTGAAGAATTCATACCTGAAGTGGAGGTGCCTCTGTGGTTGGTGCTGGGGATTCACAAATGCACAAAGGCATCCCACACTTGCAGTCTGGAATGTTTGCAACAGGCAGATGCACTGTAGTTGCTTCAGCTTTTGAACCTATGTCTAATCTAGAGACTTCGTCTGTAACGGAATCAACTCCACCTAAGGAAGGCTGAGGATCAGCTTTCCCAGAACTGCACATGAGTAAATCCACAAGAGGATAAATCGTTAATTAAAAAAAAAAAAAGAAAAAAAGAAAAGAAAAGTGAAGCAAGCATATCAAACACCCCCCACCCAACCCAAACAAAAAGAAAAGAAAAGAAAAAACCCAAAACATCTATATCTCTTTTTCAAGAATTTGATATACTGCCTAGTAGGGTAGAACTGATTTCAAGGGAATTTAGTTTCTTGCAGATTGTGCACTTAAGACAAACAATTGATAATACCTCTTTTGATAGAGAAATTGACAAAACTTAAAGTTGTACAGACACATTCAATAAAGAGAGGCTTACCCTGAAGAGTTATTGAAACAATCTGCACAGACTCTAACATTTGAGTATATGCCAAATTGGGGTAAAGCCTGAATTTGCAAACAGGAAAGAGAATACAGGAGTTTGCTCAATTAAGATGGTTTATTGATACAACTTGAGAGATGCAAAGTAAGCCTAGATAAAAACTAGAGGAGAAAGGTATTCAAACCATTTGATCTGATGAATGTTCATGGCATAATGTCCTGCCACAACATCGGCAATGATGCTGCAAAATGCAAACGAGACAAACCACTTCAATTCATAAATTTCCAATTGGCAATCCGCCTAAAAAGAATAGGTTCAAAACTACATTAACAGAAACTGCTCAGAAAAGTATGTATATTTGCATTTAGATTCCCTTTCAACCAAGAAATCATCACCATTAGCTTTGCAACACAAATTTTATGACAAATAGCTGACTAAAATCACATTAATTATATTGGTTGGATACTGTAAAGATTTATACAATTCAGGTAGCACTTAGGATCACACAACCTCAGATCATTGCAAGCAACTGCAGTGTAGTCTTGCACAATTATCCCACTGATAGCATCCTAATAACATGCCTCCACTATCCTCGACAGCTCCGAGTTTTTTATACAAGCATGGCGGTCGCACATCTGATCTTATACTAAGAACCCTTGATTCTTGAAGTGAAAATATATACAAGTCACAGGAGACCATAACTTTAAGGCAAGTATAAACAAAACAAAAGAAAATAGTACTGCAAATAATTAGACCAGATTTGCTTGTGCCTTTTATGAAAAGATAGTAGTAACATAGACGGGACCAAACTCTCTCTTAATAAAGCATGTACCTAATTCAATCTTGAACTAAAGATTGCAGTAAGCCCTATTAACTTCTATATGGAAAAACTAAATGACAGATACTTGTGAGTTACCAAGGCATCAATTATCAATCCATGATAAAACTTAGTTAGATTCAAAGGAACTCTAAATCAGCAATCAGTACATTAAAGAACTCTTGAAATAGATCAGTCAAACAGATAATTTAACTAATTACCGATTTGTCACAATCATAAACCTAATTGCTCATTCAAGGAAAAAAAATTTAAGAAAAATTCACCGGATTAAATTAAAACGATCGGTGAATTATTCGTAGAAAATGAATAAAAAAGAAGGTAAGAGAAAGTACCCGGCGCCTGAAAGTATTGAAGCTGCATTTGCAGACGTCGCAGCGTGCTGCTTCCTGGAAAGGCGGGGGCTCCAATGGCATTTCCGATGTCTCTTTAAGCTTTCCCCTCCCGCCGGTGAATAACAGATAATAGAGCTTTTGAGTTTTTTTTATTTTTATTTTTTCCTTTTTTTTTGTTTTATATCCGGTTTGATCCGGAGATCGGAGGATACCTTCTTTACGCAAATCATTAATCCTACCCGAATGTGATCCAATTACCCGCCATGTCAGCTTACTCGGAGGGAAAAGTTGAAAACGGTATGGAAAATGTATATCCAGCCCATTTACTTCGCTGTAGTTTATTTTGGCCCATGTTAAGTTTACATAAGTTAATTAGTTTCTTCAAAAACAAGTATGTTATTATAATTTAAAATTAGTGTAAAATTGCCAAGAAAAAAATTTAGTGTAAATTATGAAAAAAGTTATGAAGTTTTAGTAGCCTTTCATCAATTATCAAGTTTATCAATTTTCTAATCTATGTTTATTGGAAACAATACAAAAGTTATCAAAAAAATTTATTATGTTATCAACAAATTCAGTAACTAATTCAGTAACTTTTGATTAGTTAGTTATATTATATATATTAATAATAATCTTTCATCAATAATGGAAAATTAACAATTTTTAAAATAATTTTAGTGGTTAGTGACTGACATGATGAGACAGTCACATCTAATATTTTTAATGCTATTAGCAAATTCGGTAACATTACATCATTAGTAATATTATTATTAGTAATAATGACAGTTATCAATATTCTAAACGTTTATTAATATCAATTAATTCAGTAACATTTCATCAATAACTAAAGTTATCAATTTTTTAGTCCATAGTTACTGAAAAAGCTATTCATGTTATATAAAAGTCTATTATGCTATTACCACATTCAATGACTTTACGTCATTAATTAATACTATTATAATATTAGTAACATTTTTATCAATAAGAGGTTACTAATTTTCTAGTATATGATTACTGCAAAACCTATAAATGTTATCAAAAAAAAGTTGTAGAGATTACCATATTTTTCTAATTATAAACAAGCTTTCAACGGTTATTCCATGGTTAATATTGATTATTACTTTTTTTATTTATTATAATTGAATATATTTGTCATTATCTCATTAATATATGTGATTCTAGTAATATACATGGGTCATTATCAAGATTTACGAGTAAAATGCTTTAGAATTTAGAAATCTTATATTTTATTAAAAAAATAAAATATTTGACATTGACTTTAATTTAACAGGCCGAAAAGAATCACAACTACTCATTAAGAAGAGCCCAAAAAGGCTCTAGCCCAATCGAGCTCGACAAATAAAGCCCCATATTGAGGCAAAACTTAAACCCACAAAATATTGGCCCAAGCCTACATAGAATAAAAGGAAGTGATATTATATGGCTTAATACCCAAATTAGCCCCTTAACTATCCATTTTGGGACAAATTGACCCTTTAATTTTTTTTTTGGATAAATTGGCCCCTTAACTTTTAAAAACGAGATAAATTAGCCCTTTTCTGACGGAGCGTTTAACGTACGGAAGGTAAGAGCGCGTTTGACTTCCGATTAAGGTGATTTCTAGCGGTGTTTGAAAGATGTTGACGAGAAAAATATGATGGTTAGGGAGGTGAGAAAACTAAGCAATCGAAAAATTTCAGATCTCGCGTCAAATTTAAAACTTTGACTGGAAAGTGCGGTCTTATTCGGAGTCGAAAAAGGCTGAATTTCTAATATGTCACTTTCTGAGAGATGTCAGATCTAGTCGTTGCGAAGGTGAGAAACGATAATAAAGAAAATAAGCAATACCGGTCTACTGGCATCGAAACGGCCTAAATTTATGATGTCACTCTCTAAGGGATGTCGGTTTTATTCGCCTCATTTTCTTTGTTATTTTTTCTCACCTCCACAATCAGTAGATCTAGCATCCTTCAAATAATGACATATCGGAAATTCAGGCCGTTCCAATGCTGAATAAGACCGCACCTTCTAGTCAAACTTTTAAATTTGACTCGATATCTCAAAGTTTTTCGAATTTTTTTTCTCACCTCCCTGACCATCCGATTCTTCTTGTCGAGATCTTTCTAATACCGCTAGAATCGCCTTAATCAGAATTCGGACGCGCCCTCACCTTCCGGAGTTAAACGCTCCGTCAGAAAATGGTTAATTTGTCTCGTTTTTAAAAGTTAAGGGGCCAATTTGTCCAAAAAAAAAAGTTAAGAGGCCAATTTGTCCCAAAATGGATAGTTAAGGGGCTAATTTGGATATTAAGCCAAATTTATATATTTAAGAAGAGAGAAACATTTCCATGATGATTTTAAGTTTTTTGTTTGGTGTAGACTTCAGCGCTTCCGTTGTGGTACTCCCACTTTTGACTGTGACGCTCCCAACGATTTATGACCATTGGATTCAATATCTAATTTCTTTACCGTCCGATACAATAAGTTTTAACCTGCTAAACATGTTTTAAAAACCTTTTGGACTGAATTCGTATGTGGTTGTCCTCGTGATAGATTTCTACACCTTTTTATTCCACCCGTTGATATCAACAAAATTTTTTTCTTAAGTTTTTATACGTGGTATATTTTGGGGAAAATATACGTATTGAATGTCAAAAACTTAAGAAAAAAATTGGGGATAGAAATTGGGGAAAATATACGACGTATAAAAACTTAAAAAAAAAAATTTGTTGATATCAACGGGTGGAATAAAAAAGGTGTAAAAATCTATCACGAGGACAACCACATACGAATCCAGTCCAAAAAGTTTTTAAAACCTGTTTAGCAGGTTAAAACTTATTGTATCAGACGGTAAGGAAATTAGATATTTAATCCAATGGTCAGAAATCATTGGAAGCGTCACATTTAAAAGTGGGAGTACCACAACGGGAGCGCTGAAGTCTGCACCTTTTTGTTTTTCTCGGCCAAAAATGATTATTTTAAGTGATGGGCAGAAAGTTAAAAATGAAAAAACCTAGGAAAGGAAAACGTGGGAAATTGTTATTATTAAATAAAGTAGAAATTAAATCCAACTACTAATTTGAGTAGACATGACGTGACATGTCGGTCGTAAATCTGTACAATGAATGTTGTAACTGTACCTCGTAAGCTGCTGCGGTCCAGATTTTTCAGTAAAGTCCAAGTTCCAACCCCTGCGTCTTTGAAAAGTCGTGAACTATAGATAAATTAATTCATCAACAGAAATGATGCCTGTTCATTCGACACGTGGCTATCTTCTTCATATCGAGGAACTAACTGTGACCGTTGGATCGGATTATAATTACCTCTTTCACTTTCGCATACTTTTTCTTTTCTCAAATTCAATCACATGTTGGTCTGGCTACCAACAAGGGAAGAAAAATTTATCTAGGAAAGGAAAGGTCAAAGAAAGGGAAGAACGAAAATCTGGTTTCCATGGAAGGAGAAGCTGAATCGCACGAAGAAGTCAAGCCAAACGTCGTCGTTAAAGAATGTAACGGCGATGTTGTCGGTGACTACGATGCAGGAAAGCTGGGATCTGTTGAAGCCCCCGGTTTTCTTGGGAAGAAAATTTTCCAGAACGGGTAAGCGCGATTGTATTCATTACTCCTTTGCAAGGAATTAAAGTTTGGGAAATGGAAATTATGGAATTACGGATCTGGATCTTGTTGGTTATAGCTGTTTAATTATAGTTGAATTTCTGCCTAAAAAAGGAAAGTTTTAAGATTGTCAGTTAATTTACCATAATTAGCAGTTAGAGAAATTAAATGCTTAATTACTTTTTTTTCCCCTTTTCCTTTGCCTGCTGGGCTAGGAAGCAGATTATTTAGAATATGTTAACAGTTGAATGCTTGGGTTGGATAATTTTTGTACTCCAAACTTTGAAATTTTGACAAACATGGAAGAAAAATATAGCTAAATTTCGTTTTGTAGTTAAATGGTATTTTTTGTCTTAAATTCTTTGGATTTCTTAAGAAAATGTCTCATCTGTTGTGCACTTTACACCTAAAGCCAAGAGTTTGCTCAATTGATCATGGAGATGATGCTTGTGTTTGATTCTGTGAAATTATTAGCACTCTTATCTTGTTCAACTATATCAATTCTTTGAAGGCGTAATTTAGTAAACTTTTCAATTGTATGTGTACTCATGAGTTGAGGAAAAGATCCCATTAGTCATAATTGTGCCATCTTCTATGACATTATTAAACTATTGTTGTCTCGTTGTACAAGTTCCCCTGCAATGCCGCCGTCTGGACTGTTGAATACCACGAGTCCCGCCCCATCCCAGTTGACCATCTTCTTTGGTGGACAAGTTTGTGTGTTTGATGGAATTCCTATGGAAAAGGTCAGCCTTTGTTTGATATTTAGGATGTTATCTAAGTTTTGGTAGAATAACACTTTATTACTAAAGTTATCAACGAATCATGTGGTTAGGTACAAGAGATTATGCTTATTGCTGCTACTGCTGCTACCGCTGCTAAATCTGCTGACATGAAGCATGCTGCAACTGATTGTGCCACCAGTTCACCTGTCCTTACTAGGTCTCCTTCACTTCAGAGTACTGCAACAGCTATGGCTTCTCCAGGGGCGCCGGTTTATCCGCTTCAAAGGCCTTCTCTTTGTAAACTGCAAGCTGGTAACTATCAAATGACTTAGCTGGAATATGGTTAAGTTCAAATGCCAGTGTTGTTTTCCATTTTTGGTGCATATTAGCTAATGTAGCTTCGTATGTTTGTGTGAATATCTATTGGATCAGAACTACCAATTGCAAGAAGACACTCTCTTCAGCGATTTTTTGAGAAGCGGAGGGACAGGTACCCCTTCTATACTGAACTACTGTCCCTTGTTTCTTTCTCTTTCATCCTCAAGTAGGATTAATTCTACCATTTAATGTTTTAAGTTTAAGCCTATGTGCTTATATTTTAGTCTATTCAATGAACTGTAAAACCTTTTATTGAGATGGCATATGGGTCATGGTACCTATGATAATGGGCAGAAACTGTCAACTAGTTTCATAACTTGCATAATAGTATTGCATCAACTGCCTTTTAGAATTTACTCCAAGCATGGGAATATTATCTAGGCATACTGAGTGTGTTCATGTTTCTTTTTGCAGGTTGGTGAACAAGAGCCCATATTCTAATCCATCAACACCAAAAATGTCTGATGACACAAAAGCTAATTTCGGTGCTGCAGCTTCACCAGAGTCGGGCTGCTTTGAGAAATCATCTGTTCCTCAAGAAGATTTCAAAGCAAATGCTCCACAAGCCCACGTTGCCTAAGAAGAGCACAGGACTCCTTATATAAATGTATTTGATAAAAACTAAATCTAGCTTTGTTGTTCTTGTTTAATGCATAAGTTCACTGGGATAATGTCATGTTGGATCCCGCACTTGTCTTCCTATTTCCTCCAGATGTAGTTCTGATGTCTCTTAAACCTGGGCACCTAGTGAAGTTATCCATGTCTCTCTAATCTACCTGACAATTGACTATAGTTATCTAGGATTTGCTATGTATCTATCAGTTAAATTTGTTGCAACACGCTGTTGTTTAATCTATGGCAATGAATGTCAAGTCTGGTGGTTTGTGTGTTATGTTGATGGATCTTTTAATGTTGCACTTTTTGCAATTAGCGTCCTATGCATCAGGAGACAAGTCCAGAACCCCAAGGCATATGTTATTTTAGTGCCGTAATCAGTTAATTGAACATAAAATAGACGGATGATAGTTTGAACTAATCTTCTTCAACTTGCCTATCGATCCAATGGATGATATGGTGCTATGAAATATACCAACTCAAGTAAAAGTTAGCCAGTATGCCGCTAATATTTTATCAGAATTACCGTGATGGGGTTCTTGGAAGATTATATTGCGACTACATCGATTGAAGTGTCAAGTGTGGTGCTAGCATAAATCTATTGAATGGAACATTTGCTTTTGCAACCGATCAAAGGGGAGTGCACCTTCTGTTCAAAGAATCAAGTTCAAGGGTTCCAACTAATGAAGCATTCTTGAAACATTCAACAATTGGCTGATAAGGCATAATCTTTTTCTGATACGATATTGTCTAATCTTTTAACGGGATAAGTAGTCCCTTTTTGAGATAGATAGAATCTTAAAACTGAAAACTGAAAAGCACTTGGTGACACTTGAAAGAAAGGCAACATCACATATAAGATAATTGCCAAAATTGTTGAGGTTTGGAAAGTTAGTTGGGTGGGAGTGTGCACTAAAGACACATGGAAACAAGGATAATTTAGAGGGAAACAAATTCACATAACAAAGTAACCAGGTACCCAAGCACATTGCACGGTGGTCCAACAAAGTTCACAACTTAAAAAGTTAAGACATAGCAAAAGGAAAGGAGTCTATATACCAAAACACCATGTCCAGTAAACATACAAGCTCATGTTTGGACTTTGTTTCCATCACTACTGCCTCACACTAGTGCAGACTACGCATAATGCCATGCAGGTAGCCCCCCGTCATCACAAGTGACACAAGTGATACGACACCAGCTGGAAATACTTTTCCTGACTTCTTGAAACGGGAACCCATCACTCCCAAAAGAGCAGCAGATACACCTTCAAGTTAAATGTCATAAAAGCAATTAGTCGAGTATTAAACTTCATGGAGCCAAAAGAAAAATGAAACAGAAGAGAAGAGGCAAGCTAAATCCTCCTTAAGGACCCTCATAATCTTGTCTTTTCGTACTTCAGCATCAAAAGAAAACCTAAAACTCACCCCCTTCCCTCTAGTTTCATTTATGCTATCAATGCATGCTCTCCCAATCTTGTCTTCACTCTCGATAAATTTTATTGAGACGGTCATGAAAGGGAAATTCCACTGACTACTAATCCTTTTTCGATTCAGATTCATAGGACAACAAAAAATATGTCAAGTTCACTAATTGGCAGGTCTATCTCTTGTAACCTCATCATTTGAGATTTAAATTAATTGTCTTTAGCAAGATTAACATACAACACCGACGGTCAAAAACAGAAGGCAGTAACTTACCGAGACCAAGGGACGAGGCAAAAACCGGTCGAGTAGGAAGCTCCGTATGAATGTAATAGAGCAGTGCAGCTGACAATCCTCCTGCCAGAAGAGACTTCTGGCTGCCACTCTTCATGTAGCCCATTAGACCACCCACTACACATATATAACAACAAGGAACAAGTAAAAGTTTCAGTTAACTAAAATGCCTTCACATTGCAATTCTAAAGTCCAATTAGAAATGTACCGCAAATAAAGCCCTTTCAAGTTTCAACAATATCCACCACCTTTGTTTCAAAAATTGTACTAATTAGTAATTACTATTTTATAAGCAATTCTAAAGTTCTGCCTAATTACCCAGAAAAATTCAATTTTGGATCAACTAGGGAATCTATTGCAGCACCGATAATACATAATTGAAGCAACAATTAAGCTGAAACAAAGACTCAGAAAAAAGAACAACGAAAAGACAAGCATTTTACCTCCGACAAGAGCAGCATATCCAAGAGTCAACTTCTGGGACATTGAAAAGGCCATCTTTCTCTTACTCCCGTCGTCCGAAAACTCCCCTTCTCCTCTATTCCCGCTATCACCTCCACCGCTATTATCCCCACCGCCACCGCCTCCTCCGCCGCCGCTTCTGTCGTCAAACTTGTCTCCTCCTCCGTTTCCTGTGTCTAACTCGATGTCGATCCCTCCCCTGGCAGTCTCAATAGTGTTAGCAAGAAGCGTGGGTGCTTTCGAATCAGAAGACACTACCCTAGCGACAGTCAGCCCTTTCAAATTGAGCTGACGGTTAACAAATCTCGCGTAACCGTTATTGTTGAATTGGTGAAGCCTTTGAAATGATCCAAGCTTTGGCTGAAGCTGAAGAAGTGACGACTGAGAAACGCCTAGCAACAAATCTGCCATTTCCTAATGTTTTTCTTTTTTCTCTTGCCTTCTCTGTTTGACTTTCTTTTTTTTTACCATTTTCCTTCCCGTTCTTGGACCTTCCAGAAGGGTTTTCTATTCGGGCAATTTTGCGGCCCATATTTCATGAAAGAGAGGCTATTTCTGGCCCATTTAAGTTGGCATCAAGATCCCAGTCCAACAAGTCTACAAACCTATGAAATAATGGACGGGAGAGTTATTATTTTTTAATTATTATTTATGTGTGGCCAAAAATAATGATATTTATGATAAGAATTTTCTTTCCCTCAGGAGCTAGTTTTGATCCAACCCTAGTCATTGTAACTAAATTCCAACATTTTTAGTTTACAACATTTGAAAATTAAAATTAAAAAAATTAGTTTCCACATTTGAAAATGTTACCACAATACTTCCTATATATTTTTTACAAATCCTCATTATTTTACAACTACTTTAATAAGTTTCGATTAATCCCAAGTGACGTTGAATCCCAAATTTAATAAAAATTCTCATTAGTGTTTTGCTTTCTTTATTCATAAAACTCAATTTTAAAACCTTATTTAAAGGATATTAAGTTCTTTTCATTCGACTTGACAAAACTCTATTGACTAACTTTCCTTTCTTATTACGGCCCAACGAGAACACTAACCTTATCTCATTGTTGAAGGACTTAAGCTTGTGGTGCAATTCAACCCATGGTTTAGTGAAAGCTTTACCCCTACTAACAATTCATTTCTACCATCTAGAATTAAAATATTATTAAGTTATTATAGACTAATGTTTAGTGATTTTCTAATCTCATATTTCACGACAATAGATATTTTTTGCTACAAAAGAACAATGAAAGTAAACTAGCAGTAACTAAGGACGCTTGTAGCCAATCTCTTTTCTATCGTTCTGAAGCATAGGAAGAATATGTATATGTGGCTCCTCCCAAATCGACAAACCAGGTCCAACATCGTGAGCTAACATCGCCAAGCAATTGACACACTGATTCCCCTCACGAAAAATATGCTTTACTTCCAAAATCCAATCACCCTTAATGAGCTCCAAACAATCACGACAATAGATTTTAATTGGAAAAGTATTTTACTATGATAATTCAATTTCTTTTCCAACTTCCATCTAGACGCCTCAAAAGTTGTTACCACCTATGAATATGGTGAAGCATAAATAAAACATACTAGTTATGAAAAGGGAATTATTTATTTATTTTAATTTTTTTGTTGACCTATAATTCAAGTGGTAAGAGGGACATAAAATTTTTGCTAAAAGGAAATACTCCGGGCCTTAAAATGGGCTGAATTGATAAAACCAGGCCGGGTTTGGAAATGCGGGCCCGCCCATGTAAGGTGGCATCGAGATCCGAGTCTTCTGTTTGAAAACACAGAGCAGAAAAGGAAATCGTAATTAACGGCTTTTTTGTCTTTAGTTTAATTATTTTAATTTTTTACTAAGTTTTTGATTTTTTTTTTAAAATATAAAGGGAAGGAATCGGTTGATTCGGTTCTTGCTTCTGGGGCATTTTGACTTTTAATACAAAACAAACACAAAACTGACCAAAGCCCAAAGGGCCAAAGGAAAGAAGGCAAAAGAAAGAAAGAAAAGAAGAGGAAAGATTCCTCAACGAGGAAGGCAAAAACAAAAGCAAAAAAACTAAGTAACAAAGAGAGAGAAAAACCCTTTGCTTTGAGAGCCATTGCTTTGCTTTTGCTTTACAAAGGTCAGCCAGCATCCCACCAGAGTCTCAGTCAGGACTCAACTCTCCCCTTTGACATGGAAAAAAATGTTATTCTTGCCCCTTTTTTTAATGTATTTTTTTATTTTTATTTTTATACAGCCAGGGTTACGTGTGTTTTCACTTTCTTTTATGATTAAAGTGCAAAAAAGAAAACAAAATCCTTGAGCTTTGTTTAGTTCACGGGTCGGCCCAACCCAGAATCCAATGCCAATTCAATTCACCCTTCTCTGTTACCCTATAGTCTATACTATACGCCTCTGTCTTGTAGAGTTTAGAGTCAACTTACTAGATTTTGTTTTTGCTTTATTTCTATCTCTCTTCTTCTTCACCCGTGTGTGCGAGTGTGAGGCTTCACTTTCACTTTTGTTTTTGTTTAATAAAAAGGAAAAACTTTGGTTTTGCTTTGCTTTGCCTCCGTTCACTCTTCTGTCTATAGTGTCAACGCTTACAAAAAGAGAAACCCAATTACCCCAAACCCAAAGGAAGTTTCCTACCTTCCTTCCTTCCTCCTCCTCTCCTCCCTCGAAAACCCTTTTACTTTGCTTTTTCTGCTTCTCTCTGTTGTCTTTGCTTTATCTTTTGGGCTGTTTTCATGTTTCAACTTCAGCTTCTTGTGTCCCTTTTTAAACCCCACTAAGCTTCACTTAACGCTCTTGCACTTGCACCTACCAGTCTTACTCTCAACCGCTTCCCTTTCCCCCCTTCAGCTAATTCTTACTATCAGGTACATTTCCTTCTTTCTTTTTCTTCCATGTCAAGTTCATTTCTTTTCTTGCTGTTTTAACCAAAGCTATAAGATTTTCTTTTCTTCATGGGTTTTGTATTTAAGTTTTGTTTGAATCAGTGCAAATTGGAACAGATGGTGGGATTTCATTATAAATTTTGACCCTTTGTGTAGTTTTCCTTGGTAGTTTTCCCCTCTTCAATGTATGGCTACCCAAAATTATTGTTCTTTAAAGTTACTTTCTTGTTCCTTCCAAGAATTTACTCTGCATTCAATTGAAGTGAAATTGGGTGGAACTAACTTGTCCTGTTGTTGGCCCCCCATTGGAAAAAAGAAGGAAATTTCTATTGGGTAATGGTTTTAATGGTCCTTTTTTGTTCTAACACAAGTGGTATGATGTTGTCACTTCTTTAATAGTAGTACTATTTTCTGCTCATCTTTACCCTACCTTTTCCCCAAGGAACTAAATTTTCGGTGTTAATATGAGAGAAGAGATTAGGAAAAGAAGAGCCCTCTTAGTGCTTTCTAGTCATGTGTGGACCTTTAATGCCTATGTTAGTTAGGTTGTCATTTTTACTCCATTCTTTAATTGATGTGATATTCAAGCCTTATTTACCTTGTTTCATATATTCCCTATATGATGGGGATGGATTTGAAAACAATATATCTTTTTGATTCCTTGGTTTGATGATATATGTACTATAATTTATTATGGCCTCTTATTAATAGTATTATTATCTTCTTGTTATTGCAGTTAGTTTTTTTTTTTTTCTGAAACAATCTGCCAATGGAGGATGCTAATGGCTGGATTTCAAGGCCATCTAAAAAGAGGAAGTTTCCTGAAGAAGGAAATGAGATGTTGAACTTTTCCCTGGATGAGCTTAATGAAGACCTCCTTGAAAGAGTGCTTTCATGGTTACCAACTTCAACGTTCTTTCGCCTCAGTTCAGTGTGCAAGAGATGGAAATCAGTTGCAGCTTCTGAAAGTTTTAAGATAGCTTGCTCAAGGGTTCCTTCACGGGATCCTTGGTTTTTCATGGTGGATCCCAATCTGAATCAATCAGTTATCTTTGACTCAGCTGAAAGAAGTTGGAAGAAGCTCAATCATCCGCCTCTCCTCTTGCAAAACTGCAACTGTGACTCCATCCCAGTTGCAGCATCTGGTGGACTTGTCTGTTTCCGCAACATGTCTGGCGATTACATTGTAAGCAATCCCGTGACAGGATCTTGTCGTGAACTCCCTCCGGTGGGTCCAGACTCTCAAGATCGACCTCTTCATGCTATTGCAATGAATGCTGCTTCTTCTTCTTCAAACTACCATGGCTCCTACAAGCTTGTTTTAGTCTCTGGTGATCTTCCAAAGCTTTCGTTCAAAGTTTATAACTCGAGTTCTGATTGCTGGGAAGAAGACGTTTCCTTGAGGAGAAAGGCAGATGATTGTACAGAATTCGACTCGAACGATGATGATGCCGTGTATTTCCTTAGTAAAGCTGGAAATGTTGTAGCAACTAACATGCAGAGAAGCCCATCCAAGCAGTATTCATCGGTTATTACTGTTAAAGACGGCGAGGAGATTGTTTATTTCCTCAGCTCCTCAGGAACAGTTGTAGCTTGCAATCTCACCAACAAGAATTTCACAGAATATCCCAGACTGTTACCAGTCTTTTCTGAATACTCCATTGATGTGGTGGAGTGTAAAGGAGAGATGATGGTTGTTGTGTTATCAGAGTTTTTCGAAAGTGCTAGCCTTAGGGTGTGGAAGTTTGATGAGAAAACAAAGTGTTGGAATCAGATTGCAGCTATGCCTCCTCCCATGTCACATGAGTTTTATGGCAAGAAAGTAGACATAAACTGTGTTGGTGCTGGTGATCAGATGTTGATCTGCTTAAGTTCTGCTGAGCTTTGTAGTTATGTCCTTTGTGATTTAGTGACTAATGAATGGGTTGAACTACCCAAATGTTGTATGAATGGTGAAGCCTTGGAGTTCATGTCTGCCCTCTCCTTTGAGCCAAGGATTGAAGCTTCTGTATGAAAACAGGTTGTGAAGTTATCAGCTAAGGATTGAGATTTGTGACTCCTCCTTTTATATTCTTTTTATATATTAATTTTTTTTTTTCACTTTTTTTTTCTTTTGCTTCAATTATTTGCCCTTTCTTGTATTCTTTTAGTATTTGATTTGTTCTCTTATTTGAATTTGTTTAAGCAAATTAGCCCACAGAAGTTGGCTGTTATTGCAATGGAATCTGCTGTATTATTGATGAGATAAATGCATACTCTTGGTTGACATAAACTAAACTTAGTCTTTTTGTTTCTTGAATGCTAATGTTTCTTCCAACAAGATGGAACTTGTAAAATTCTTAACATCCAAAACTGACAGAAAGGTGATCAAGATATCTAATGCTTTTCCCAAGCTGCTGACTTTTGCTGATGAGGTTGCTTGGTGTTTTGCCTCAAGATCATGTGAAAATGCATGATTTGGCACTGCCAGGCAGTGGACCTTTTGTGCTGCAATGGCACAAGTTATTTGTCTCTACTTGCATTCAATCAATAATTGTTTGATGAAAAGCCAATATCTTGTTGCTTTTCAAAGCTGCATGAATATTATAATGGAAAACTTTATCAAATCTTTGTGTTAATCTTAAACTTCTTTAGTTTCCTTCTGCATATTGAAATTCATGTTATAGCAGCATTAAAACATCTCAATTCATCTTCATTATTGGGAAGCAAATGAATGCCCTTTTCTGTACTTCATCTGGGAAATGCCAGAATGGGGATTGTGGACCATAGAATGAAGCATGCTATATGTAAAAGCACGCTGCAAAGTTCCACCATTTCTTTTGTGCCAAAGGGCAAAGTTTGATCATGATGTTTCTCGCATTGTCTCTTCAAGTTTCACATTTCTGTATGATTACTTCTCCTACCATCAATCTCTCTTCCCCCCATATCTGTTTTCTTTCTTGCTTGCTTGAATTACTACTACCTACTCCATTAGAAGGCTCTTTATTTCTTTTCTACTTTTCAATGCCAGTGGCCCCAATGCTTACAGTTCAGCGGTTCTATTATTCTACATGTAATGAAGAGTATTAGGTAGGTTTACTCTAGAGCCAACTGCAGGTTGCAGCAGTTACTACTGCACCGAGAGGAATTCTGCACAAGTGTTTATGTTTGTTTCAAGTGTTGCCAGGGCTTTAGGGGTGAGCACTAGGCGGTCCAAACCGCCTGAAACCGATTCACCGAACCGTTTGATTGGTTTCGACGGTCTAGGCAGTTTGCGATAAAACCATATGGATATTTCGTCGGTGGTCAGTATTTGAAATTACAAAACCGTAATCGACCTGGCCGAATATTAATATATATGATTAAATATATATTTTATATATAATAATATTAGATATATACATAATAATACTATATATAATTATTAAACGGTCTAAACCGCATAGACGGTTTCAAGAATTAAACAGTCGGTTGACGGTCCAAAAATTGGCCATAGATTACTAGTCGGTTTTGGGAATCTCAAAATTGAAACCGAACCGAACGGATCGTTACTCGCTCCTAGCTGCAGTGTACAAAGATTTTATGGTAAAAGTACAAAATTGGTCCATGAAGTAGACGAAAGTAGCAAATTGGTCTCTCAAGTGAAAAAATATGCAAATTAGTCCTTCAAGTGGAGTTAACTGAGCAATAAGTCCTTTTCGTTAGTGTCCGTCCAAGGGTCCGTTAAATCGACCGATGTGACAGTAACGCCGTCAACTCTGCTGAAGTGTCATCTGCCACGTCATTTAAATAAAAAATATATATATATATATTTAAAAAAAATTGGGTCAGGACCCAATTACTCAGTTAACTCCACTTCAGGAACTCGATTCTCACTAAGTTCACTTCAGGACCATTCTTTTCTTTTCTCTTGCTCTTGTCTATATGATTGGAAAAGAAAGCATAGAATATAGAATCAGAAAGGCTTTCATAAGTGCATTAGTAGGTTTAGCGACATCCATATAAGGAATGGAACTGCTGGTCAGGGCGTAGAAAGCGTGCGTGACTATTAGCATGTCTGATTAGCAGCAACCTGGCGCATCTTATTCTGAAAGCCAGCCTCTTGTTGGCATAAAGAGAGAATGGCCGACCCGCAAGTTAACTCACTTAACTAGCAAGGAAGAGCTCGTCTATTAGCAGCTCCCAAGAACGACCAGATCAATAAGGAAATGGCCCTGCTTTGTTTGTGTTCTTTACTCGCCTGGGGCATCGTTCTCGCGGGATATCATTGTCTTTTACCGTTCAGAGACGGCTCCGTCACCTTCTTCATGCGAAACACTGGCCTTCTTCTCTTATGCTATTATTCAGGAGACCTTCTTCTCTTATGCGAAACACTGGCATAGGTGTCTCTTTCAAGTTTCAAGTAAAGAGAAGATGATACGAAAAGGTTTTTCGCTGAGAAATCACTTCAGTCGACAGTCATCTTTAAAAATAAAAAAATAAAAAATAAAAAAATCATTTTCTTCTATTCTTGCCGGCCACAAGAAATGAACGTCAGACGCGCCGGCATGTGCCCAACTTGTCTTTAATTAATTGAGCTCTCTCTAATACAAAACACAAAGTTAACTCTCGGCGACTTCTTTAGTATTTTTTTTCTCACCCTCTCAGAAAAACTCTCGGCCTTACTGTCTCTGCGTTTCATTCTCCATTTTTTTCCCTTTTGCTCCAAATTTCACCACCGTTAGCTTACAAATTAAGCTTGCTCCTCAAGCTCTTCTCCTTGCTAACTTAAAAAATCTCAGCTAATTTTTCTGTTTATTATAAATTTTCTCTCAAAAACACTACACCTGGGATTCTCTGTTCTTTCTCCATTTTTCCAGGAGCACGGATTTCATAGCTCCAACTCAGTATTTCCCGATCATCGCTCCAACCCAGTATTTCTGATCATCTTTCATCATCTAAGATCGGTGTTTACTGTCACTGCCAGATCTAATCCTTTAGATCGTGGCATTTACTTTTTCTCTCCTCATTTCAAATTTGGTAATTTAACAAACCCTGACCATCCCTCCTCTTTCTAATCTTTGAAATAGTGAAATAGAAATGATTGGATTCAATTCTGAAATAGTATGTTGTTTTATATTATCTTGTGGTGATCTTTATTGTCTGACATAATTTTTATCTCCTTTCGACCTTAATGTAGGCCTTACACAATAGTATATATTAGGAAAAGGGACTCCTCTGTACTTCCAGATCAACCTTATTTCTATCTGCTTATTGCACATCTGCTCGGTTAGTTTTATTTCTATATATATATCTGCTGTCATCATGGTTCATAATATTGTCTATTTGTTCTCCAAAATCACTAATTCTTAATGCATTTCTTCTCCAATTTATGTAAACAACGGTATCAGCATGAGTTATGTTAATTAGTCATACAAACTTGGTCTAATCTACATGCTGTTCTTATATGTTAATGTTAATTAAAACTAGTAAAGTAGAGTGGTTATAGGCTTATAGCAGGCAGAATTATCTTATATTGGGGGCGTAGGGCGTTCCTTTTGTTTAGTTTTGTTTTTCTGATATGAAAAATGATACGTATAATAATTGTCCATTATTTTGTAGTGTATAAAGTGTTTCTAAATATGGAGCCAACAAGTGAAATTATCTCCAACAACAACGTTTCCACAAGCCAAGAAGTGGAGGAGCCATGTGATGATGAAATAATGTTCCAAGAATTGGTCGAAACCCTCCCAAAAGCAAAAGGCTACAACAGATCATATTATTTGTATCAAGGTTTTTGGTGTCCACCTTCGTATTTTAAAGGTTTGGTCTCATTTCAGAAACATTTTCAAGCCCTTGATACCCATATTATTCTTGCAACTATCCCAAAATCTGGCACTACTTGGCTCAAGGCCTTGACTTTCTCTATTGCCAATCGCCATAAATTCTCATTGCAAGACACCCCTCTACTTAATTCTGGCCCTCACAATCTTGTACCCTTCATTGAGAAACTTTACTCAGAAAACCCTTGTCCCAATTTGGAAAACTGCCCAAGGATCCTCTCAACTCATACCCCTTACGCTTCTTTGCCACCTTCCATCAAAGATGAAAATTCCAAATGCAAAATTGTGTATGTTTGTAGAAATCCGATGGATGTTTTCGTTTCTCATTGGCATTTCGTAGGCAAGCTCCGACGACCCGAATACATGGAGCAGTTGTCAATAGACGAAGGTTTTGAGATGTTCTGCCAAGGAATTCATGGCTTTGGACCCTTTTCTGATCATGTGTTAGGGTATTGGAAAGCAAGCCAAACAAATCCCAACAAAATCTTGTTTTTGAAGTATGAGGATCTTAAGGAAGACATTGTGTTTCATGTAAAAGAATTGGCCAAGTTCTTGGGATTTCCTTTCTCTAAGGAGGAAGAGGATCAAGGAGTGGCAGAAGAAATAGCAAAATTATGTAGCTTTGACAACTTGAAAGAGATGGAGGGCAACAAGAATGGGAAGAGCCCTTCGGGGTTTCCAAATAGTGTATTTTTCAGGAATGGAGTGGTAGGAGATTGGAGGAATTTTCTTAAACCTTCCATGGTTGAACATTTCGAGAAGCTCATTCAAGAAAAATTTGATCAATCAGGTTTAACCTTCAAATTTTCTTGAAGAATTCGGAATTGGGTAATCGTGCATCAATATTAATCACCATGAAATAATATGTATCGCACTTCAATTTGTTGTTTATTTTGATTTCTTTTACTACTTGATTCGGTGAAATTAGACAATTTGAAGAATGGCCGCTCCAGCAGCTGTACTTGTCATGAAAGTCATCTTTACATGTGCCTTGTTCTGTATGTCTTATGTTTTAATTTTAAGATTTCTCGCATTGTCTCTTCAAGTTTCACATTTCTCTCTTCCCCCCATATCTGTATTATTTCTTGCTTGCTTGAATTACTACTACCTTGTGTGGTGCAGCGTACTATACGATTTTAATCATGCCATTCCTCTTACATGATGTCATCTTCTCTTGCATTAATTTCAATTTTTTACATTACAATATGGTACAAAATATTGCTCATTATTTTCCATTAGAATAACATTGCTTATCATCAACTTGATCATAGTTTCAAAACCATCATCTTATCATTTTTTTAAGGAAAATTATCTCATCCACCGCGGTAGAGTTTAACAGATTGCATGTACAGGGTTAAAGAGTTGACAAGTAATAAGTATTCAAATTATGAGTATGTGTCAAATTTTTATCCCACTTGTGGAGTTCAAAAAGTTCATAGACAGTGTATCAAATAATGACTTTTATTTCAAATACTAATTGTAGTATTTATTTTATTTAGAGCATTAAAGTTAAATTAGTATATTAGTAAAATTTAAGTTAAGCTACTATTTACTCTCACTTAATTAAAGATTTTGGGTTCTACTAAAAAGAAAAAATAAGAGAGATTTTGGGAAAGAAACACATGAAAGAACTAAAGTGGGCTTATTTTAGTCTTTTAATGGATTAGGCCTTGCGCCATAACCCATTAGTTTGAGTGGCCCAATAAGAGTAACCCAAAACAGATCGGAGGGGAGAGGAGGAAAGCGCGTCGGTAGGAAGACGAAGACCCGCCTATCCCATCTAGGATTGGATCCTTCAATTTTAATGCATATAAATTAGAAGGGGGCTCGCCACGGTTGTCCCCCTGACCAAGAAAGCTTTGCTCATAAAACCCAAATCGATTCACCACTCTGAAATCAGAAAAGATCAAGCAAGAATACGAAATTATTCAAGAATTCAATTATAGAGTCGACACAAATGGAATCTTCTTCTTCAGATGCAAGCTTGAAGCAACAATTAGAAGAATTACAGAAACAGCTTGGGAAAAAACAGAGATTCGAGGAAGCAGTTTCATCTATCAATTCCCTTCTTAAACTCCATTACCCTTCTGCCTCTCCTTCTCTTCGCAAATCTGTAAGCTCTTTTTCTTACTTGACTTCCTTCTTTCAAATTAATGATGTTAAGGAGGAAATTGAATCTTAATTTTGTTTGTCAGTTTTATTCTGTTGTTTGCCGAGTTGCAACTATTTTAAAATCCAGATACACCGCCCCTGGCTTCTGGCTTGCTGGTTTACGTCTTTTCGAGCTATTAGAATCCCTTGTCTCTGATCCTTCTGAAAAGGGTCATTTAAGGAATTGTATTTCTCAGGCTAAGGAACACTTGAATGAATTAGAAAACCCAGTCCCATTATCCGATTCTCCCCAAAATAGAGGTTTGTTTCCCAAATTCTTTTTTTGTATTCACGAATTGTTTTGGAAGTGTTGAATAATAATGTTTTAAAAAGGTTCTCTCTTTTGTTTTGTTTTCTTCCCCAAAGGTTATCTTTTTGAAGGGCATCTTACGGTGGATCCTGAACCACCACAACCTCAATGGTTGGTTGCATCAAATCTCATGAACGCTTTTGCTTCTGCTTCAACCGCTGAATCTTCTCAGGGTTCGGCTGAGAATGTTAACACAGTTGAAAATGCTGCCAATGTGCTTGAACAGCTCATTAATCACCTTGATGCTGTTATACCTGAGGTATTTTTACTAATATGATTGATGATATTGTATTGGTTGATAGAATTGATTCAATTTTGTAACTCACATTGATGAATTAATCTCTGGTTTTCAAGATATTGGAGAATGAGGGCGGTGCCCGAAGAGTACCACCTGCTAGTAAAGAAGTTGTTGCCAAGCTTCCAATTATTACTCTTACAGAAGAAATCCTGGCTAAGCTTGGGTCTGAAGCAGAATGTGCTATATGCAAGGAGAATCTTGTTGTAGGAGATAGCATGCAAGAATTGCCTTGCAAGCACACATTCCACCCTCCTTGTCTAAAGCCATGGCTGGTAATTAACTTTGTTTGATTATTGGTATATATTGCACAATAGATTCAAGAAACGATTGATTAAATGTGATTGTGGATATCTGTTTCTTACATTGAATGGCTTTCTTTGGCAGGATGAGCATAATTCTTGCCCAATTTGTAGATATGAGCTGAAAACGGACGATCATGATTATGAGAGCTGGAAGGAGAGGGAGAAAGAGGCTGAAGAAGACAGAAAAGGTGCTGCAAATGCTGTTCGTGGTGGCGAATACATGTATGTGTAGATGTTTCATCATATTGGATTTTCCCCAATTCCATTATTTTAATGATGGTTCATTGTTGTATTTATACATATGAGTAAGTGATTCAATGCAGATGGTGATAATTCTTGTTTACATATATATCTAAATGATTTAGCTCATTTTTTCGCCAAAAAAAAATGATTTAGCTCATTTTTACCATGATTGCCTGCTTACTCTTTCTTGGATTGAATATTAAATTTAAGAGCCGCTTCACTAGGATACATATGCTCCAGCTCTGTAATGTTGTTCCAATGATTAATTGATATGTTCTTACGAAGTGTTTCTCGGCCTTTGTGTGCTCTATGAATTTCTCTAGAAGATAGTGGATATATGCGGTTGCACATTCTACTAGAGTTTAGATGAATTAGCACTTCCAATGAGTCTGAATGTCTGATCCATATGCTGCATGTTGCATTCTGATGAATTAGCACTTCCAGTGGTTCTGAATGTATGATCTATTTTGAACTAATAGAGGGATTTTCGCATCTGCTAATTTAAGATAATGTTTTTTTGGCTACTCATGAACATGGTTCATGATATTGAAATGTATTACACAATGTAGTCCTCTCCTTTCCCATAATCCCACCCGCCCATCCCAGGATTCGAACTCGGGACCTCTCAGAAGAAGTCCCAAGTCTTAACCACTGGGGTGTCCCCTCGGGGATGCTAATTTATGATAATGTGATACACTTAAAGAGGAAGGATAACACTAGTATATTTGATTTGATCACTATAAAGGAAGAATTTGGAATCCAAATTTGATTTATGGGTTAATGGCAACTCTTTTAGCTCGAAAACAAATTACACCCATTTGAAACCTGCAGTAAACTTGTCCTGAAGACTTGGAGAAAAGGCCGTTCCTGCCTGGTATCTTTGGGATCATGAATTTGGGAGAATTGATTTGAATTCACTGATGAAATGTAGAAACTATGTTGCAAATTTCAAGCTTCACTGCTATAATGCTTTTCGTTGGAAGCACTCCGAAATCTTCACTTCGTTTAAAAGCCCAACAGCAACCCACTTTTTAAAATTGGGCCAAGTTTGACACTATCTATATTCCGAAATTCACCAAACTTTAAAACCCAGCCCAGATTTCTTTAGGACAACGTCTTTGAATCTGAATCGTGGCCTAATCATTAGGCTACGTTTTTAGTTTTCATATATGTAAGTCTTTTTTTTTAGTCAACTAATCCTTGTTTGGTTGGGGGGTTGGGAGGGCTGGGTGGGGTTTCGAGAGGTGATGTTTGTTTGATTGAAGGGTTTGTAAAGGGTGAGGGGTAAGAAGGGGCCCATGTCATCCCTCTAAATCCCCCATTTTCCATCCCTCCAAATCGGGGTATTTGGAAGGGGTGGGTTTTGGACCAAATTTTAGATTTTTAGTTACCAACTTTATTCCCTCCAAATCGGGGTATTTGGAAGGGGTGGGTTTTGGACCAAATTTTAGATTTTTAGTTACCAACTTTATTCCTGTCATTTTATGACTAAACCGAAAACATCTTTATTAAATGTTTATGTTATATTTCATATTATTAAGATGGAATTTATATTAAGATATAATTTATATTTAAAATAAAAATGTTTATGTTATATTTTAATTTTTTTAGATATAAAAGAAAATACACTCCTAAATCCAAAAATTAATATAGTTTGTAAAATGAATTTATTATATTTTAGTACTAA